>CAUYQU010053896.1:0-11112 GCA_963574635.1 Cheracebus regulus | reverse complement strand
TTGCTGGGTTGGGGAGGCTGCTAGCCTTGGGCTGAGCCATGGCAGAGTGAGATAAGGAATTCTCCCCGTGGGAGGGGAGTGGTTGGGGAGAGCCTTTCTTATCGTAGTTAGGCCCTTTCCACATGACTGAAGAATGGGGCCAGAAGTCCCATGCCAGACAGATAGGGAGTGAGATGACACAGAGTTCTATCAGGAATTCTCATTGGTTTGAAGACATAGCATTATTAGTGATTGGCTATGCATTGTTAATCTATGGGGTGTGGGATGTAGGCTCCTGGGAGGCATTACTAGGTTAGTTCATCTCTGCTTGTGGCTCTGGCAAGCAGTTTCACTAGATGAATAATATCTCAAAGTGGGGCATAGGATGTGACTGTTCTCTCAGTTTAGTGCCTCTCTGGGCCTAGTAATTTGAAAGGGCTCACAATCTTCAGATAAAAGCTCTTTTCTTTCCTCCTCAAGTATCTCAGTGTCCATCTTTAGAGTTCATCCTTAATAAAACAGGCTTCTTAACCTACTCCATAATCACCAATCACCCAACTTTGAGTTAATAATGCTAACTTCTTCCTCCAGCGACGGAGGATGCCTTCCAGCATCTTCCTTACGTGGTTGTATTGCACGCCCTGTAACTACAGCACTCAGCAACTTGGTTGTGGCATATTCTGAAAAGCCCTCTTTGACAAGCTGCACAAGGGCTTGTGGAGCTAATGGATTCACCTCTAAGAAAGCAAGAAACCACACTTTTATCTCCACACGTTTACTCAAGTCTGTTCTTCCTTTCCCGTAGTCAGTGGATGCTTCCTGCTACGATGTTTCCAAGTTCACACTGCTGAAAACAGAATTAGTTTAGTACTGGAGAGATTGATCATTAACTGTGGCATCTCCACTTTCTGGCTCACAAATTTTATCTGTGAAGTTAGAAATAAGATTAGATAAGGAAGATATCTAACACGTCTACTTTATTGTAAATGGTAGCAATTACATTTGTTATATAACAACTCAATTTGCAACTATTATTTATCCAATGTAAACATATAGATCAAAATTTTATATTATCATCAATTGGCCAATGTATCACTATCTTATCCCCATGGAAATCATATCAATTCATTCTTAACTATAATTTCATTTTTCTAAGATGTATTCTGAGTAAAAAAATTGGGAACAAAGGAAAAACATGTTTGATGAAACTTTAAAATATATATCTACAGAAACCTATGCATCATACCAAGAACATGCATTAACATTAATTCAGGTTGTATATTCTGAAGACAAAAAGAAAACCTTATGTAAAAAGGTGCTTAGTAAATATGAGTTAATTTCAGTTGATTGCAGGTGTGAATTTTTTAAATGAATTGATAGTGTTCTTTGTCAAGAAGATAAAGTCTGCCCCTATGTCTCTCATAAGAAATAAATCCTTTTATTGGCAATTATAATTCATAAATTTGAGTTTGTGAAGAACATTCTCATACATTCTAAATCTTTGTTTTAATTACAAAAAGAAATCTTTATTTTTTATTAAGTAGTGTGCTTCTTATGCATATTTAACTCCAAGCTGAATCCAGATAACCGATTAAGAATAGTCTGCGGGAACCATCTTTACAACTAGATGTTGCTGTTCAAGACTGCAGTATGCACAGTGCTGGTTACCATAAAGTCTGATTAATTAACTTTTATTTTTTAATGATTCATATGTCAGAATGCAAGTCAATCAGAAAATTGCTTTTAGTAAAATTTTGCTACCAGATAATAAAACGAAGTCATTATGAATCTACAAGACAGATACCGAATAACGATTAAGGACCCAATTTTCTTTGCTGAGTTGGATTTAAATAAAATCTTCACTTAATCTTTGGAAGAGTAGCTCTTTGCTATTAATTAAATCTAGCATTTTTTGCTGTTGAAATCACCACAATAGTTTAGGTTTTATTTTTGCAAGGCTATGAGAAATGTTATTGCTGGTTCAACACATACAGTACATAGCACATAAAAATATATCTCGTGCTTTGTGAACAGAAACAAAAATTCTCAAGCATTAACAATTATATCAGTGGGAGTTTTCCCATTAAATTAAGCTTGGGGGAAGGAAAAAATGTGGGCTGTAAACAAGAAAAATATTTCTCTTAAGACAGTTAAATGTTAACTAGGTGCATTAATCAAATCGTGATATAATGGTGTGCAAAGTCAGCTATAAAAAGTGTTTTCCATTACTCTTCTACCTTCATATTAATTTTTTTGGCAGTAAAAACTAACTACCATATATAGTAAAAAGAAAGCATCTAACTTGATGTATAATTTCCTTTTGAACCAAAGAACCTATAAAATTTGTGTGGTAGAAAAAATTAATTGCAACTTTACCTTTTAGTGCAGAAACTCTGCCTGCTCTCTTTTTGAGGCACAAAATATTTCTTACTCTTTGCCTTTTTTGGTTAATTTCTAGTGATGAATGCAGTGCCTGCAATCTTTTTACCTCTCATTGTGGAAGGAAGGAAGGAAGAGAGGGAGGGAGTGAGGGAGGGAGGGGAAGGAAGTTATGTCAGGCAGTCTAATTTATTAGTCACCTCTTGGAACAACTGATATGTTATGAAAAATATCAAAGAAATGTACTTTGAGGTTCACAGTATTTAATATCAGGAAAAATGAATAATCTGGTGAATATATATTACCTTGCTTTTTAATTAATTTAACAAATGCATTTTAATCTATTTCTGGTTTTAATCTTGGACAAGCTACAATCTTTGTTAGTTTAAATTTCCTTATTTGAATGACAAGAGACAATGGGATAAATAATCTTTACATTTAAATTTCACTCAAATTTTTAATACACTCTAGAAAAGAAGAGCAGATTTAGGAGTGCAATGCAGATTGCAGTCTTTATGTTTTTATGTTGAATTGAAATATGCATATAAATAAGCTTCTGAGAACTTTTAGCAACAAATAAGGTAACACTATCTTCCTACTGGTAGGAAGTGACTATGGTAGTAACATTGCGAATGAAGGCAGTTGGGCCATGGACAGTTCCATTTGCCACATCTAGAGAGGGCTTTGTAGAGGGGCCTCCTACCGGTAGCATTTAGAAGCTCACATTTTTTTTTTTTTTTTTGTTCAGAAGCATAGTGTGAACAATAGCAAATTAGTTCAGTTTCTTTTTATTTAATGCCAAAACATGAGAAGCTTTGGAAAAAGCATTTCATCCCTCGGTTCATGGAAATTTTTTTTTAGGTACTGATATGTAATGGACCTCCTGAGTATTTGTATAAACACATTGATACAGGACGATGTTTTTGGTCAGGAGGCATTTCCAGGTAAGAGAAAAGTTTGATAGTATGGCAGTTCAGTTTTAGTTGCAGTGTGTATCTATATATACTAATTTAAAAAATTAAAATCAAGCTAAATCAGTTCTGGACTTTATAGGGACTTGGAAAATTAAAACTAACTTGTGAAAAAAAAATCATAAAATTATCATAACTAATTTCAGAAATGTACTGAATAAACATAGTTTGAGTATACAATTAAATTACATAGGACTTAAATAAAGTTCCAAAATAACATTAAGGAGTAACTTATTTGCCTATTTTGAAACATCTGATTAGTTACCTTGCTGACTGGGTTTGCTCTCTTTGCTTTTTGAGGCATAGTCTTGCTCAGTCTCCCAGGCTGGTGTGCAGTGGTTCGATGTTGGCTCATTGCAACCTCTGCCTCCCGGGTTCAAGCCATTCTCCTGCTTCAGCCTTTGGAGTAGCTGAGACTATAGATGCACACCAGCACACCCTGCTAAATTTTGTATTTTTAGTAGAGACGATGTTTCACCATTTTGGCCAGGCTGGTCTCAAACTCCTGACCTCAGGTGACCCACCTGCCTTGTCCTCTCAAAGTGCTGGGATTACAGGCTGCTCTCTTTTTAGAAATATGATGTACAATCAAAGTAAACCTTCTTTCAAAAGTGGTATACTTTCTCGTGAAAGGATTGCAGGAGCCAGATATGGGAGAACACATTGGAGAATTTTTAAGTTCCTTGAAGGCAGGTCATACTCACTGGAACTTTCCATATTCCCACTAGCTCAGCAGCGAGCTCACACATGCTCACTAAGAATTCTTTGTTTTGATTTGCTTAAGAATTTGAATATATTATCTACAAAAAATTGTTGATACAAAATGTCCTAACATTTTTCAAGCCAGAATTAATTATTCCTTATATAAATCAGAATGTGAGGTTCACAATTGGTGTTTGCCAGAGTTCAAATATTTTTAAAAGATCCTTTTTGAGAAAATATTTTATTTTCAGGCAGCCTGTGGTCAACCTCACATGGAAGTGGGACGGCTCCCAGGACCAATAATTTGTCAAGTGCCAGATATGTACAATGGATATAATTCTGCCTTCTGACAGCCAGATATTTAAGCACATAGGTCTCATGTCAGAGTATTTAAACCTGAGTTGAATATGAACCAGGACTTCCTGAAATCCTATTTGAGACATAACATATTAAAAGAAAATCATCTAGGATCTGTCAACTCTGTGTTTCCCTACGTTTTCTCATTTTTATCATCAGAAAGCAATACACCTGGGACATTCCTCGTAATCTTACAGATATGTCTAAACTACCTTAATTTTGTCATATTGCAAACATTAGCCAAGAGTATTATACAATTTTTATCTTAGGGAACATATATATTCTCACATAACTTCTCAAGTTCCCTATTTTACTTTTTGCACACCAACCTGCCCCTCCCCCCCAAATGAGCTGTCCTTTAAAATCATTCATGTTATAATTAGTCAAGTCCAGGTAAAGATAGAGTTGAGGAGGTGGGATAAGCTAGCAGTGATGGTACTTGCTATACCCTTCATTGATTAATTCAATAAATCACTTTTCTGTACCTACTGATATCAGACTTGGTGCTAAGTCCTGGCAAAACATTGGTGAATGAGAGGGCCTGCTGGGGCAAATAGTACTGGACTGTTTCTTGAGCTGTGAATGGTCACTGATCAGGGAAAGTATGAGCCCCACGGGGTGGTCAATGACATATGGCATAACCCTAAGTGAAACGCTCTCTCCATTAATGGCAAAATAATTGTCTTTTCTTTTTCTTTTTTTTTTTGAGATGGAATTTCACTCTTGTCACCCAGGCTGTAGTGCAGTGGTGCAGTCTCAGCTTAAAGTAACCTCCTGGGTTCAAGCAAATCTCCTGTCTCAGCCTCCTAGTAGCTGGGATTACAGGCACCCACCACCACACCAGCTGTTTGTATTTTTCACTACATTGACCAGGTTGGTCTTGAACTGCTGACCTCAGGTTATTCCCCTGTCTCAGCCTCCCAAAGTGCTGGGATGATTACAGGCGTGGGCTACTGTGCCCGGCCTGCCAATAACTGCCTTTTTAAACTGCGATACCTAATTTGAAGTATAGAACAGTGAAAGTAATTCAAGTCACTATTTCTCAGTTCTTCCAAGGATGGTACAAAGCTAGTACCATTCTAGATGTATACATGAGAAGTTAAGTCATTGCTTACAATGTAGGTCTTTGGTCATTAGAGTTTAATTTTCTCATGAAAGCCCAATTGAGGAATTTAAATAAGACAATATGAAGTTATCCAAAAGATAACGGGACAATGATAATCAAAATAAGAACCAAAACAGAAATATCACTTACTATGGTTAGGCACTGTTCTAAATGAAATATAAGCATTAACTAGTTTAATCCTAGGATGTGGCTTTATTAGGATTCCACTTATCGACAGAGAAATTGAAGCACAGTTAAGTGCCTTGCATAATGCCACACAGTTAATAAGTGGTGATACTGGGATTTATACCCAGGCAGTGTGGATTCAGAGCCTGAAGTAGGACCTGAAGGGTAGCTTAGCCATGTTGGTAGAAGGACTGGGACTTAGTCATGGTGTTGGGATCATGATTTCCCTTGACCCTGAGTGTCTCTGAATGGGTCTGCAAGGAATGCAAGGTCCTGACTACTCTCTACCTGAGCCATCTCTTGTGGTGCTGTTTGTAATGAGCAACTTTGAGGAATGAGGAATTTCTCCCTCTAGCTATAGAGCAGGCTTGTCTCCTCTTACTAGAAAAGCTCAGTGTTCCCATTTGGAATGCAGCTCCCTGGATGTGCAGGCATCCATGATACGCTCTATGCATTGTCCTGTAGAAGGAGGCAGAGGTGGAGGGGAGAAAGAAACTAGTGTAAACCAGCATGAAGCTCTGACAAATGCTTTTGCATTGAGTAATCAAATCTTTTGTTACTGACTCAGGAGTCTCATGTCTTCCGTTAGCATCTGTGAAACAATAACAGGCTGGCTTGTTAACTTGCAAGAAAAGTAATGCACAGTTTCTGACACAAAGGCAACAGAGTGGAGTTGCAGAGTGGGACTGTGGGCACTCTTGAGCTCTCCTTCCCTATCCACTGCCTATTAGTTTGAGGGAGCATGATCACCATTCTTAGGAATATTAGCAGAGACAAATACAAAAGGTACAGAGTAGGAAAGAAGACAACACATGCAAGTGAACCATCCTCCCTCCCTTCCTTCCTTCACTCCCTCTCTCCCCCTTTCCTCCTTCCTTTCCTCCCTCCCTCCCTCTTTCCTTCCCTTCCTCTCCTCCTTGTCCTCCTCCTCCTTCCTACTTCTCCTCCTCTTCTTCCTATCCTCCTCCTCCTTCTTCTCCGCCTTTCGCCTTCCCCTCCCCCCTTCCCTCACTCCTTCCCTCCCTCCCTCCCTTCCTTCCTTCCTTTTTCTCTCTTTCCTACCTTCTTTCTTTCCCTTACAAAATCCACACTGGAGAAGTACACATTTCTAAAGTGGCTCAATTGCTTGTAAACACAGTAAAGAGAGCACAGGAAGTTTGTGTGTCTTCGTTTTTAGCTCTTGGCAAAAGTCAGATTGATCTTAAACATTTTTTTCTATTGCTTCTTATTTTTTATTCTTTTTATTCTTTATACCTCATTTTTTCATCAGAAAAATTGTAATAATACTAATTTTTCCTCTTGTTTTATAGAATCATGCAGAAACCTTGGTAATCTGTAATGAAGTTAAATTTTCTAGATAGTTTTCTCCCTCTAATGTGAGTTTATGTAGTCCATTTTAGGGTGTTAACATTTTGCTAACTCTATTACACTTTGTATGCTAAGACATCTTAATTTCTCTACAATATAACATTAACAAACCGCATAGAGTCATTCAACTAACCTCATAATTCTTTCATTAAATCCCCACTGTGTGCAATGCATGAAGTACTTTCTTCTTTTTTTGAGCCTTTTCTTGACCTTTCAAATTAACTGGAAATGATTGCAAATGTTTTTGGAGCTTTCTCAAGCCACCAAGACTGACAAATGTTACAAATGTCAACATTTTTTTTCTTGTAATAATAATAATTCATAAACACTTGAGGAAAGTTGATGGGCTTTCCAGGAAAAGGCATTTTTGTGGTTGAAACCAAATAAGGGACTATAACTTTGGGGTAAATTTTCAGTTAATGAAAAAGTATTAATGTTAATTTTGCCCTTAGATTTCTGTAACACATATTATGGTTAATATAAATTGAGATTATTCAATGGAAAAACCTTACTTCTAAAAGGAATTCCAACAATGTGCCTGGAAGTGGACTTCTGTCATTTCAATAATTACTGCATGTTATTGCCTGTTATATGTTATCTTCCTAAGTAACCTTAGACACAAAACCTTGTAGGCTCTTTTTTCAGGGAAACTTAATTTCATTCTACACATCCCACTTCCATGTTACAGATGAGACATTTAAATCAAAGTGGCTTTACATAGAGATGTATCTCAATGAGTCAATCTAGAATCGTGGATGTTATCCATGTTGGGTGATTGTCAGAATCTAATATTCTATAATTAATAGGTACATGTGAAAAATATATTCTAAATTCCCAGTTGCTCAGTACTTAATAAAATTTGGTGCAGATTAAAATAGTTTCAGAAGATGGTCTGACAGAGATGTATTTCATCTTTTCTATCAATACTAAAATCTATCCTGAAGTTAGGAAATGATAGCATCATATGTTTGAATTGCCTTAAATTATAACTCCCCACCTAAAACTGCACTTTTATTTGATACTATTTCTTGGTTTTAAAGAATAAAAAATTCACTTTTGCATTTGTACCCATCTATCTATTAATTCATTTGCTTTTCTTTTTTTTGAGATGGATTTTTGCTCTTGTTGTCCAGGTTGGGGTGCAATGGCATGATCTCGGCTCACTGCAACCTTCACCTCCTGGGTTCAAGTGATTCTCTTGCCTGGGTCTCCTGAGTATCTGGGATTACAGGCATGCACCACTACATCTGGCTAATTTTGTATTTTTATTAGAGATGAGGTTTTACCATGTTGGTCAGGCTGGTCTCACACTCCCGACCTCAGGTGATCTGCCCACCTCGACCTCCCAAGGTGCTGGGATTACAGGTGTCAGCCACCACACCTGGCTGACTCATTAATGTTTTTATTGAGCCAGAAATATGCTTGTCAATGGCAAAAATACCTGTGAACAAAAATAGGCAAGGAATCCAATCTCCTGGAGCTAATGGTATAGAAGCAGACATTACTTAAGTAATCACACTAGTGAATGTAGAATTATGAACTTAAATGACTATTCTGGAGCAAAGATACCTGGTTCTCTGAGAGGCCAGGAAAAAGAAACACAGCTATAACTGAGGAGTCTATTCTAATGCAGTGTGGAGAGGCATACAGGGCTGGAACATATGAAGCCTTATATGTAACCTCATGGATTTTGGTCTTGATTCCAAAAGCAGTGGAAAACCACTTACAGAATTGAAGCATCAAGACAACATCATTAGGTTCTAATTTAAAAAGATAGTATTGAGTACAGAATGGAGAAAAGATTGGAATGGGCCCAAGTGGAGAGAGACTGGTTCTTAGGCTTGTGAATGTGATTCTTGTGGGGATATTCTCAGGAACATGGTTTACTACATTATGCTGTGATGTCTGTGAGGACTTAAGGGAAAATTGTCCCTCCTGACTCAGTACCAGGAATAGTTGACCTAATCTTGGTTACTGTTTGTTTTTATTTTATGAACACTACCAATAATGCAACTGACTATGCTCTCATATGCTCATGAGCTTTGAGAAAATCCAAAGCCAAGTTTGTGGCTGTCCTCAGAACTTTCAGAGTATTGGGCTCCAGGGGATTGCATTCTGTGCCTCCCTCACTCCTAGCTTTATCTTACTCTTCTAATTTATTCTTCTTTACCTTAATTCCTTTGCTTAATCTTAGTATTATTTCATACCCCTGTAACAAAAGAGCATATAAATTATTAAATAAAATCATGAATACCATTATATTAAAATACTTGTGTTCCTTCCTTACAAGCAATGTCTGAAAGATAGGAATACACACTGACAATATGCCTAGCATATATAAGACCTCTATTCAGACACTGGGAACAGAATGGAGTATGTGTGAAAATAATATTCCTTTGCATACTGAATTGGCACTTGAGAATTGTGACAGCTAACCCCTATGTTGCTACAAGCTATATTGCTTCAAGATGTGCAAAGCTGGCAGGACCCTAAATTCCAGACATCATTCCCACTTGACTTTGAAGCATGCTCATGGTATCTGGTATTGTGCAATGTTCTCTGGAATTCACAGAAGAATCTGCCTACTTCTAACCGGAGATACAGGAAAAAAAAGATCTTATCTCATTTGGCGGCACAATGATAATGTGGTGTTTTAAATATATATCAGCCGATTTGAGATATGATACATTTTTTAAATGGTTCTATGCCTTTGATAGTGTGATTTAGTGGCACAAAAGTTAATAAAAAAAGATTTAGAATCTGACATGGAAACTTAGTTTTGCTATTCTTTTTCAATAGGAGGATTTGTTACATGTTTACCAGTTTCTCACTAATGACTCTTTTAAGGCCTAGAACAAAGTTGTTGTTCTTTTAAATTAACTTTTATAAATAAAGGCAAGAAAAAGAGCAAGTTAAGATATTATATATTCAATTGGTACAGTCTTAGAACTCTGAAAGACTGTCATAAAATTGTCAGTCTAATCCCCCAGTGGGTTGTCAAACTTAATGATGGAACATAGGCCACAGAAAGTCATTTGACTGGTGGGGTGATACAGGTGAAGGCTCATCAAAGAAACCATTCTCCACTATAATCAGCAGTTCATATATTTCATTGTCTCTGGACTTAACTGACTTCATCTGGTCCATGTTTCTTAATCCTCAGCCAGTAATCCAGGAGGGGTACTAAAAACTAGACCAGATGAAATTGCTCTGCAATGACACTTTACTCTATTGACAGCTTGTTTGGAGGTTCCAGCAGGGAGGCTCAGCTACTCATATACCCATGGCTGAAGACTGGTCCTCCTCTATTGGGGATGGTCATCCTCTTCAACCGAGTATGAACTTCAGGAGGGACACACATGGAGCCAGATCAGTTGAATCAACCCTGGCGATCAATGGGGTGACAGATGTCACAGCCAGAACACCTTCACATCTGATGCTCTACTTTATTGTATGGACCTCTTCGCAATGCTGGTTTCCCAATCTCTGTGCTCTTCTCAATCTGTTTTTCCAAAACTGGCTTAAACTTTGAGATGGAAACCTCAGAATTCCTATACATCTGAATTCCTGAACATCACTTCTGCCTATGACTTTTCTGTTGTGTGTGGACTTTTCATAGCTGTTTATTTGCATTGTGTTTCTGATTGTGTCGTTGCCAAGTTTGGAATCCTAGAATACTCTTTTTATACACTTAGGCTTTGCATCTTGACAATTCATTTATCATCTGCATTCTGCTCTTGGTTTTACTCTCTGAGGACTCAGGGTATCCGCATACTTCCCAAGCTTTGCTATTGGCCAAACCCTGGTTCCTCACTTGGTCTCAACTAGTCTACCCAGGCCCAGGAAAATCACAATTCATTGTTGAAATAAAGGGAAAGGAAGCAGATTTAAATTTTTCCAGGCTGGGCGCGCTGGCTCACGCCTGTAATCCCAGCACTTTGGGAGGCAGAGGCGGGTGGATCACGAGGTCAAGAGATCGAGACCATCCTGGCCAACATGGTGAAACCCCATCTCTACTAAAAGTACAAAAAAAAATTAGCCGGGCGTGGTGGTGTGTGCCTGTAG
>CAUYQU010053892.1:0-29456 GCA_963574635.1 Cheracebus regulus | reverse complement strand
CAGGAAATACAGAGAACACCACAAAGATATTCCTCAAGAAGAGCAACCCCAAAGCACATAATCATCAGATTCACCAGGGTTGAAATGAAGGAAAAAATGCTAAGAGCAGCCAGAGAGAAAGGTTAGGTTACCCATAAAGGGAAGCCCTTCAGATTAACAGCAGATCTCTTGGCAAAAACCCTACAAGCCAGAAGAGAGTGGGGGCCAATATTCAACATCCTTAAAGAAAAGAATCTTCAACCTAGAATTTCATATTGAGCCAAACTAAGCTTCCTAAGTGAAGGAGAAATAAAATCCTTTACAGACAAGCAATTGCTGGGAGATTTCATCACCACCCAGCCTGCCTTACAAGAGCTCCTGAATGGAAAGGAACAACCAGTACCAGCCACTCCAAAAATGTACCAAATGGTAAAGACCATAGACCCAATGAAGAAACTGCATCAACTAATGGGCAAAACAACCAGCTAGTATCAAAATGGCAAGATCAAATTCACACATAACAATATTAACCTTAAATGTAAATGGGCTAAATGCCCCAATAAAAAGACACAGACTGGCAAATTGGATAAAAAGTCAAGACCCATCAGTGTGCTGTATTCAGGAAACCCATCTCACATGCAAGGACACACATAGGCTGAAAATAAAGGGATGGAGGAAGATTTACCAAGCAAATGGAGAGCAAAAAAAAAGCAGGAGTTGCAATCCTAGTCTCTGATAAAATGGACTTTAAACCAACAAAGATCAAAAGAGACAAAGAAGGCCATTACATAATGGTAAAAGGATCAATGCAACAAGAAGTGCTAATCATCCTAAATATATACGCACCCAACACAGGAACACCCAGATACATAAAGCAAGTTCTTAATGACCTACAAAGAGACTGAAACTCCCACACAGTAATAGTGAGAGACTTTAACACTCCACTGTCAATATTAGACAGATCAATGAGACAGAAAATTAACAATGACATCTAGGACTTGAACTCAGATCTCAACCAAGTGGAACTAATACACATCTACAGAACTCTCCACCCCAAATCCACAGAATATACATTCTTCTCAGCACCACATCGCACTTACTTAAAACTGACCATATAATTGGAAGTAAATCACTTCTCAGCAAATGCAAAAGGACAGAAATCATAACAAACAGTCTCTCAGACCACAGTGCAATCAAATTACAACTCAAGATTAAGAAACTAACTCAGAACCACATAACTTCATGGAAACTGAACAACTGGCTCCTGAATGTCAACTGGATAAACAATGAATGAAGGCAGAAATAAAGATGTTCTTTGAAACTGAGAACAAATCTCTGGGACAGAATCTCTGGGACACATTTAAAGCAGTATCTAGAGGGAAATTTATAGCAATAAATGTGCACATGAGAAGCGAGGAAAGATCTAAAATCAACACCCTATCATCAAAATTGAAAGAGCTAGAGGAGCAAGATCAAAAAAAACCTCAAAAGCTAGCAGAGGACAAGAAATAACTAAGATCCAAGCCAAACTGAAAGAGAGACACAAAAAAACCTTCAAAAAATTCAATAAATCCAGGAGCTGGTTTTTTGGAGAGATCAACAAAATAGACCACTAGCCAGATTAATAAGAAAAGAATCAAATAGATGGTATAAAAAATGATAAAGGGGATATCACCACTGATTCCACAGAAATACAAACTACCATCAGAGAATACTACAAACAACTCTGTGCATATAAACCAGTAAACCTGGAAGAAATAGATAAAATCCTGGACACTTGCACCCTCAAAGACTAAACCAGGAAGAGGTTGAAACCCTGAATACACCATTAACAAGGGCTAAAGTTGAGGCAGTAATTAATAGCCTACCAACCAAAAAAAGCCCAGGTCCAGATGGGTTCACAGCAGAATTCTAACAGACGTACAAAGAGGAGCTGGTACCACTCCTTCTGAAACTATTTTAAACAATCCAGAAAGAGGGAATCCTTCCCGAATCATTTAATGAGACCATCATCCTGATACAAAAACCCGGCAGATACTCAACAAAAAAAGAAAGAAAACTTCAGGCCAATTGCCATGATGAACATAGATGCAAAAATCTTCAATAAAATACTGGAAAACTGATTGCAACAGCACATCAAAAAGCTTATCCATCACAATCAAGTAGGCTTCATCCGGGGATGCAAGGCTGGTTCAACATACACAAGTCTATAGACATAATCCACCACATAAACAGAACCAAATACAAAAACCACATGATTAACTCAATAGATGCAGAGAAGGCCTTCAACAAAATTCAACAGCTCTCTATGCTGAAAACTCTGAATAAACCAGGTATCAACACAACATATCTCAAAATACTAAAAGCTATCTATGACAAACCCACAGCCCATGTCATACTGAATGGGCAAAAACTGGAAGTATTCCCTTTGAAATCTGGCACCAGCCATGGATGCCCTCTCTCACCACTTCTATTGAATATAGTATTGGATGTTCTAGCCAGAGCAATCAGACAAGAAAAAGAAATAAAGTGTATTTAATTAGGAAAGGAGGAAGTCAAATTGTCTCTATTTGCAGACAACATGATTGTATATTTACAAGACCCCATTGTATCAGCCCAAAATCTCCTTAAACTGAAAGGCAACTTCAGCAAAGTCTCAGGATACAAAATCAATGCGCAAAAATCACAAGCATTCGTCTACACCAATAACAGACTTAAAGAGAGCCAAATCAAGAACGAACTACCATTCACAATTGCTACAAAGAGAATAAAATACCTAGGATACACCTAACAAAGGATGTGAAGGACCTCTCCAAGGAGAACTACAAACCACTGCTAAGGAAATAAGAGAGGATACAAACAGACAGGAAAACATTCCATGCTCATGGTTAGGAAAAATCAATATCATAAAAACGGCCACACTGCCCAAAGTAATTTATAGATTCAGTGCTATCCCCATCAAGCTACCAATGACCTTCTTCACAGAAATGGAAAAATCCACCTTAAACTTCCTGTGGAACCAAAAGAGAGCCCACATAGCCAAGACAATCCTAAGCAAAAAGAACAAAGCTGGAGGCATCACACTACCTGACTTCAAACTATACTACAAGGCTACAGTAATCAAAACACCATGGTACTAGTACCAAAACAGAGACATAGACCAATGGAACAGAGCAGAGACCCCAGAAGAAACACCGCACATCTACAACCGTCTCCTCTTTGACAAACCTGACAAAAACAAGCAATGGGGAAAGGATTCTCTGTTTAATAAATGGTGTTGGGAAAACTGGCTAGCCATGTGCAGAAAGCAGAAACTGGACCCCTTCCTGACACCTTACACTAAAATTAACTCTGGGTGGATTAAAGACCTAACACCATAAAAACCCTAGAAGAAAACCTAGGCAAAACCATTCAGGACATAGGCATAGGCAAGGACTTCATGACTAAAATACCAAAAGCATTGGCAACAAAAGCCAAAATAGACAAATGGAATCTAATTAAACTTCAGAGCTTCTGTACAGCAAAAGAAACAATCATTAGAGTGAACCAGCAACCAGCAGAATTGGAAAAAAAATTTTGCAATCTACCCATCTGACAAAGGGGTAATATCCAGAATCTACAAAAAACTAAAACAGATTTATAAGAAAAAAAAAACATTCAAAAGTGGGCAAAGGATATGAACAGACACTTTTCAAAAGAAGACATATATGAGACTAACAAACATATGAAAAAATGCTCTCCATCATTGGTCACCAGAGAAATGCAAATCAAAACTACATTGAGATACCATCTCATGCCAGTTAGAATGCCGATCATTAAAAATCCGGAGACAACAGATGCTGGAGAGGATGTGGAGAAATAGGAACACTTTTACACTGTTGGTGGGAATGTAAATTAGTTCAACCATTGTGGAAGACAGTGTGGAAATTCCTCAAGAATCTAGAAATAGAAATTCCATTTGACCCAGCAATCCCATTACTGGGTATATACCCAAAGGATTATAAATCATTCTATCATAAAGACACATGCACATATATGTTCATTGTGGCACTGTTTACAATAGCAAAGACCTGGAACCAACCCAAATGCCCATCAGTGATAGACTGGACAAGAAAAATGTGTCATATATACACCCTGGAATACTATGCAACCATAAAAAACGATGAGTTCGTGTCCTTTGTAGGAAGATGGATGAATCTGGAAACCACCATTCTCAGCAAACTGACACTTGCAAACTTTGCATCTGACAAATATCTAATATTCAGCATCTATAAGGAACTTAAACAAATTAATAAGTGAAAAACAAACACCTCGTTAAAAAATGAACAAAGAACACGCATATACTTCTCAAAAGAGGGCATTCATATGACCAACAAGCATATGAAAAAATGGTCAACATCACTAAACATCAGAGAAATTAGAACCAAAACCACAAGACACCATCTCACACCAATCAAAATGATGATTATTTAAAAGTAAAAATAAATAAATAAATAACAGATCCTGGCAAGGCATGGTTGCAGAGAAAAGAGAGCACTCATATACTGCTGGTGGCTATGTAAATTAGTCCAGCCATGGTGGAAAACAGTTTGGCAATTTCTCAAAGAACTTAAAACAGAACTACCATTCAACCCACCAATCCCACTGCTGGGTATATACCTAATGGGATATAAACTGTTCTACCATAAAGGCATATACACTTGTATGTTCATCACAGCACTATTCACAATAGCAAAGACATAGAATCATCCTAAATTCCCATCGATAGTGGACTGGATACAGAGAAGAAGATACATATACACCCTGGAATACTAGGCGACCATAAAAAAGAACGAGATCATGTCTTTTGCAGCAACGTAGGTGGAGCTAGAGGCCATTATCCTAACCAAATTAACACAGGAACAGAAAACCAAATACTGGATTTTTCTCACTTATAAGTGGGAGCTAAACACTAAGTACACAAGGACACAAAGAAGAGAACAACAAATATTAGGGCCTACTTGAGGGTGAAGAGTGGGAGGAGGGTGAGAATCAAAAAAACTACCTATTGGGTACTATGCTTGTTACCTTGGTGATGAAATAATCTGTACACCAAACAAGTAAATTGTTTCTGTTTGTCATAAACAATTTACTCATAGAATCTGAACCTAAAATAAAAGTTGGGGGAAAAAAAGAAGTTGGAGAGAAGAGAACCTCCCTTCCTGAGGATAATAGCCTTCCATGTATGCCAGACACTGTTATAAGCATTTTACACATTATGGCTCATTTAGTGCTGAACCTGTGTATGGGCCATAGGTTGACAAAACTGAGGCACAGAAGGCTAAGAGTAAGAAAGATGGTAAGAATAGAAGCAAACACCACTGAAGGGAAGACAACAGGACTCAGCACATTGAGATGAGAACCAAGTAACGTAGATTTACACCACATACAGGCAAATGGGACATGCTGATAGAGCTCCTTCTATTAAACATTATGCAGGAATAAAAGAAAAATTATGGCAACTACGCAGAGAGGTTAACATAAAAAAAGAGGAAGAAATATAGTATAATTGGGCAAGTGAAAAATCCATCCTGAAAGCTAATATAAGCCTAAGAAATAGGAAAAAGAAATCTAAGACAAGTATTTTGTATCTAGAAAAAAATAAGGAAAACATAAATTCATTGAAACATAAATAAATACTCAGATGAGACAATAAAATCAGATGGAAATGGTAGTTACAGAAGTAAGGAAAACTTGCAGATCAAAATAGCAATTACAGATTTAATAAAGTAAATTTCAAAGTGCAAGAAACAAAATTAACATATTCAAATATTAAATTCATCACATTCAGAAAAGCTTGAGATAATCATAGAAGGTGTAGAGAAACAATAATAAAGTCAAGTGGTTAGGATAAAGATGAAGCTATGAGGGACAGATGATGATCTACATATGGGGACTTGTTTCCCCAAATGAATGACTACAATGCATGAAATACAAAAACTATCAATATAAAAGAAAAGAAAGAGATCGCTGGCTAGGAAATGGAAAGGGCTCCCTGAATTCTGGGGAAAAGTGATAGTGCTGGAACTCTGAAACATACTTGATGAATTTACTACACTTCAAAGTAAAAGAAAATGGTCTCATGTATCCAACAGCAAAAAGCAATTTACTTACACTGGTGAGGTAGAACTGGGAGAGGATCCTGAGAATCAGGCAGCATTTGATGCAAGAAAATGGTAAAACAGTGTCCACAGCATTCTGAGGAAAAGAAAGTGGAACACAACAGTTTCCTACCATACAAGTTATTTAACAATAAGATGCAGTAGTCAAACATATAAACACTGAGAGAATGTAAAACCTGTGAGCCCTCTTCTTGTAAATGAAAATGAAACACACTGACCCAAGAGATGAATCAAAGTAGATTCAGAAATGGATTGGTGTTAGCATCAGAATTCTTCCCATAGAGAGAATTTTCCTTGGAAAAAATAAGCGTTGATAAGCTTCTGGGGTAGTGCAGAGTTTCATACCTTCAGACTTTTCCATATCTGTATATTATCCCTACTGTTATTTACTTAACATATTTCCTTAAATTAACTCACTTTTTAATTTAGAGTCATATGTTTACAAAGGAATCTTGCAATCATAAGCCTAAAAGAAAAATTGGCATCACTTACAGTAAATAGAAGGTAGCCAAGCATAAAAATAAATTCAATGAAATCAAAACAATGTTATTAATATAACCAGATATCATTGCCAGCTTTAAGAGAGCCAAAGCTGAAGCTTGCTTTCTCTTTCATTAAAAGAGAATTCGGTAAGTGTTAGATGTTATGTGCTATCGCCACCAAACAGACTATCTTTGACTAATTCATCTTACTACTAAATAGAATGTATTATGCAATTCAATTAAATTTAAAGCTGTGTTCTTGCATCACCTTAAATCTCACTGTGGGTGTTATGATTGGAATTTTTGTGTTTCGTTTCCCTCCTTCAAATTCATCTGTTGAAACCTAACCCCCAAAGTGATGGTGTTAAAATGTAGGGCCTTTGGGAGGCGATTAGAGAACAAGAATGAAGGCCTCACGAGTGGGAGTCATGCCCTCATAAAATGGATTTTGGAGGGCTCCCTCATCCGCCTGCCATGTGAGGACACAGGAGAGGATGCCATCTGTGTGCCAGGAAGCAGCCCTCACCAGAGAGCGAATCTGCCAGTGCTTTCATCTTGGCCTACCAGCCTCCAGAGCTGTGAGAAATAAGCTTCGGATGTTTAAGAGCCACCCAGTCTATGGTAGTTTGCTATAGCAGCCCAAATGGACTATGACAGGGGAAACACAAATAGAGGGTAGGCCCTATAAACACAGAAGATAGAAAACCACCCTGCATGGTTTCCACCTTTTCCTTGGGACAGCAGGTTTGCTCCTCCTAAGGAAAAGATGGAAACCTAGAAAGAGAAAAGGAGAATGGGTGTTATCTGTTTCCTAGGCTTGCTACAACAAATTATCACAAACCTGGTGACTAAATGACAGAAATTGATTCTCTCACAGTTCTGGAGGACAGAAAGCCAATTTTCCCAATACTGTTAACCAACTGACATAATGTTTTAAATGTTCGTTTTTTTCAAAGAGACTATGGTGCTTTTTGAAAAAAGTTTTACTCATAAATGACTAAGGAAAGGGAAAGAGAAAGGGATGCCCCCAAGCTGGACAGAGATATGAATTAACAACAACAAAGAAATCCCCAAGACTAAAAAATAAATCAAATTCACTAGTAAAAAAATAACAAAATTAAAACAACAATAAAACATCACTTTCATTTCTCAAGTTGGCAAAGATTAAAAGAATGCTTGGTGTTTGTGAGCAGATGAGAATGAGTATTCATAATCTACTGGTGGAACACTACATTGGTAAAAATATTTGAGGTTAATTTGGCAATATTTAATACTTTTGACTTGTGATTACATTCTTGACTAATTCCTCTCATATGAGTGTGACCTACGGAGATAATCATGGCAATGTCCACGCCATCATGGCACTGTTCCTGCAATCAGGAATTGGTGAAGAGAGAAGAGGCTGAACTTTGACATTTAAGGAAACGTCTATCAGGACGCAGGCTAACTGCAGAGATAATAGAACAAAAACCTCAGTGACTACACCCAACAAGCAAAAGACACCTTGCAAAAATAGTTTGGAAAAGTCACTGTACAAATGGATGATTGCAGCCTCAAAAGCAATCCTCGAGGAGAGGAAATCTCATTTCCAGAGTTATCACATTATAATGCTTAGAATGTTCAGTCGCAACAAAAAACATTATGAAGCATACAAAAAGTAGAAAAATATGGGCCGGGTACAGTGGCTCACACCTGTAATTCCAGTACTTTGGGAGGCCGAGGCAGACAGATCACTTGAGGTCAGCAGTTTGAGACTGGCTTGACCAAAATGGTAAAACGCCATCTCTACTAAAAATACAAAAATTAGCTGGGCATGGAAGCACATGCTTGTAATCCCAGCTACTCAGGAGGCTAAGGCAGGAGAATTGCTTGAACCCACGATTCAGAGGTTGCAGTAAGCCTAGATCACGCCACTGCACTCCAGCCTTCTGGGTGACAGAGTGAGTGAGATTCTGTCTCAAAGAATATATATTTAAAAAATATTTAAAATATGGCTCATTCACTGGAAAAAAAAGAATTTTACAGAAACTATTCCTAAAAAAGCCCAGACATTGGAGTTACCAGTCAAAGATGTTAAATCAACTGTCTTAAATATTCTCAGTAAGTGAAAGGAAACCATAGACAAAAAATAAGTAAATAAAATCAGGAAAACAATGTGTGAACAAATAGGTAATGTCAAAGAGATGTAAATTCTCAAAAGGAACCATACAGAAATTCCAGAGCTGAACAGTATAATAACTGAAATTTTTAAATTCACTGGAATGATTGAATGGCAGATTTTGAGCAGACAGGAAAAGAACTATCAAACTTTAAATTAAGACAAATTAAATTATCCAGTTTGAGGAGGCAAAAGAAAAAGAATAAAGAAAATAAACAGAACCTGAGGGATCTGTGGGACACCATCAAACACACACATAAACACACAGATATATAGAGATATAGGTTAGATATAGATATATCATGAGTACTCCAGAAGAAGAGGGAAAGGGGCAGAGACATTATTTGTAGACTAATGACCCCAAATTCCTCAAATATTATTTTTTTAAAAAAATGAAAATATATATGTGGGAGAAGTTCAATGAACTTCAAGCAGGATAAACTCAAGGAGATCTACACCAAGACACAAGAGAGTCAAATTGTTGAAAGACAAAGGGAGAATATTAAAATCAGTGAGAGCAAAGTGGCTCATTACATACAAGTGATCTTCTATGGAATTAACAGCTGATTTCTTATCAGAAACCATGGAGGCCAGAAAGGCAGTGAGATGATATATTTAAAGGACTGGAAAACAAAACCATGAACTCCATATCCGCCAAAACAATCTTTCAAGAATGAAGGAGAAATTAAGACATTCCCAGATAAACAAAAGCTGAGGGAATTTGTTACTAACAGATCTACTAAAGGAGATACCTCAAACTGAAGTTAAAGGACATTAGGCAATAACTCAAAGCCATATGTAGAAAAACAGAATGCTAGAATGGTAACTACATGGGTAATTATAAAAGCCAGTACCACTGTACTTTTGCAACTTCCTTTTATTTCTAAAGGATTTAAAAGTTAGGTTCACAAAACAACAATTATAAATCTATTTTCATAGGCCCACATGCGCAAAGATAAAAACACAGAGAAGGAAAAATTAAGATGTATAGGAACAGAATGTTTTTATACTGTTGAAACTAAGTTGATATTATTCACTAGAGTATGATAAGTGTAAGAAGTTAATTACAAACCCCAAGATAAACATTAAGAAAATAACTAAAACATACCAAAAAAGAGACTGAAAATAATACACTACCAAAAAAACAGTTGGAAACTTTAATGCCTCACTTTCAATAATGAATAGGACAACCAGACAGAAGATTAATACAGAAAGTTAGGACTTACACAAAACCATAAACTAATTAGATCTAACAAACTTAAACAACACACTCCATCCAACAACAGAAAAATATAGATTTTTTTCAAGTATACATGGAACATTCTCCAAGATAGATCACATTTAGCCACGAAAGAAGTACGGATGAATTTTAAAAGATTGAAATTATACAAAGTATTTTTTCTGATTACAATGGAAGAAATTAGAAGCCAGTAATAGAAGGAACAATAGTTTAAAGAAGAAATCACAGGGTATAAAATAGCTTAAGACAAATGAAAACAAAAACACAGCATACCAAAACCTAGTGACTTCACTGGTGAATTCTACCAAATATTAAAGAAGAACTAGTACCAATTCTTCTCAGACTATTCCAAAAAGTTGGAGAGAAGGAAATACTTCCTACCTCATTTTATGAGGCCAGTGTTGCCCTGATACCTAAGCCAAAGACACTAAAAGAAAACTACAGACCAATATCCTTTATAAGCATTGATGCAGAAATGCAGAAAACCTCAACAAAATACTAGCAAACAAAATTCAGCAGCATATTAAAATGATTACACACCATGACCAAGGGGGATCTATTCCCAGAACTAAAGGATGATTCAACATATGAAAATCAATCAGTATAATACACTGCAGTAACTGAATGAAGAATCACACAATTATCTTGAGTGATGCAGAAAGTGTTTGACAAAACCCAACATCGTGTCATGATGAAAAACACTCAGCAACTAGGAATAGAAGAAAACTACCTCAATATAACAAAGGTCATGTATGAAAACCCCATAGTTAACATAATACTCAATAGTGAAAGACTGAAAACATTTTTTATGAGATCTGGAACAAGATAAAGATGCCTGCTTTCACCATTTCTATTCACCATAGTACTGGAAGTTCTAAGCAGGACAATCAGGTAAGAAAAATAAATAAAAGACATCTAAATTTGAAATAAAGAAATCAAATTATCTCTGCTCATCAAGGACATGATCACATATGTAGAAAATCCTAACCAAAAAAAAAAAGACAAAACTGTTCCAGCTAATAAATGAATTTAGCAAAGTTGCCATATATTAAAAAAAAGAGAGTTCATCAAAATTAAAAACTTTTGTGCATCAAAGGGCACTATTAAGAAAGTGAAAGGACAACTCACAGAAAATATCTGCAAATCATATCTGTGATAAGGGCTTAATATCCAGAATATATAAAGAACTTATATAATTCAATAACAAAAAATACCCACAAAACAGCATTCAAAAATTGGCAAAGAACATAAATAGACAATTCTCTAAAGAAAATATATAAACGGCAAAAAAGCACATGAGAAAAAAGATGCTCATCATTAGTCAATAGGATACCTTAGGAAGCAATTAAACCATAATGAGTTACCACTGTACACCTATTAGGAGACCTATCATTATTTTAAAAAGGAAATTAACAAGTGTTGTCAAGGATAGGTAGGAATTTGAGCACTTGTGCATTGCTGCTAGGAATAATGCTGTAGCTGCTATGAAAAACACTATGGCAATTCCCTAAAAAGTTAAACATAGGATTACTATATGACCTGGTGGTTCCACTTTTAGAAGTACACTCAAAATAATTAAAAAACAGGGACTCAAACAGATACTTGTATGCAATGTTCACAGCAGCAATATTCACAATAGCCAAAAGTTGAAAACAATCTAACTGTCCACCAACAGATGACTAGATAAACAAAAAATGTTGTATATGAACTGCAGAATACCATTTCGACATTAAAAAGAAGGAAGCTCTGGCACATGCTACAAGCTGCATGAACACTGGAAACATGATGCTAAGTGAAAGAAGCCAGACACAGAAGGACAAATATTGTAGATTTCACTGATATGAAGTATCTAAAATAGGGAAATTCGTAGAGACAGAAAGCTGATTAGAGGTGCTCAAGGACTATGGGAAGATGATTCCCTTCGGCTTGGTGCACCCTGTGAGAAGGTGGGGAGCTGACTGTTTATGAGTACAGAGTTTCTGTTCGGGGTTATGAAAAACTGTAGAAGTAGGTAGTGGTGATGGCCGTACAGCATTGTGAATGTAATTTGTATCACTGAATTGTACACTTTAAAACTGTTAAAAGGACAAATTTTATGTTTTATATATAGTCCCTCTCTATCCATGGGAAATTGGTTCCAAGACCTCCAGTAGATAACAAAATCCACTGTGCTCAAGTCCGTTCTATAAAATGTTGTAGTATTTGCACACAACCTATGCACATCCTCCCATATACTTTATATCGTCTCTAGATTACTCATGATACCCAATGCAATGTAAATGCTATGTAAATAGTTGTTGTACCATGTTACTTAGGGAATAATGACAAGGGAAAAGAGTCTGTACATGTTCAGTACAGACACAATGTTTTCCAGAGATTTTTGATTCATGGTTGGTTGAATCAATGGATACAGAACCCATGAATATAGAGGGCTGGCTATATTTTGCCACAATAAAATATTTAAAATAAAATAAGTAAAGTGATGGTCCTCCACAGCAATGAAAAGGGAATTACTGACACATAATGACTGAGCTGAATCTCAAAAACATGTTAACTGAAAGCAGAAAGACAGAGGACATTTAGAGAAAAGGGAGAAAACGATCCAGGAAGAATACTCCTCCCAGGCCCTGAGGACTGAGAGAGAATTAAATGCAAAGGAACACAAGGAAATCATTTGGGGTGCCAGCAATGTTCTAAATTTTGTCTGTGGCAATGGCTACAAAACCATTTACAGTTGTCAAAACTCATTGAGCTGTACACCTACAAAACATGAATTTTATTCCATGTAAGTTATACTTCAATGAACCTCATCGCTATAAAATGCTCCTTGCAGAAATATTGCTGTATGTTATTGGAAATCCACAGGTCCAGAGCACAGTCTGGTCTCAGCAGTTAACCTGTTTCTGCAACTTGATGCTCTCCTCTGCAGCCTCAGCAGCCATGACCATGGAGAGCTGTGAATTGGAAAGCCTTGGCTGGATGCCGTTTGTTATATTTCCAACAATCTCTAGCGCTGGGTCATTTCCAGCTCTGGAAACCTGGCTAGTAGGGATCTGTGAGCCAGCAGGAGGAGATGGAGGAGGAGTGGTGGTGATGGTTCCTTGGAGGGTAGAGGTGCACCAAGCCCAAAGCACAGATGGCCCGCCTGAGCTGCGAGGCAGACTGCACAGGGGGCTGGGTGGGAAATGAGGAGCACCCCCCGTTCTCCCTTTCATACTCCTCTACCCCTGCCAAAAAAAAGAAAGTCCTCCCTCCTGTCTCCTTTCTTCATTTTTTAAGTCAATTTATTTTTCATTGACAAAATACGGGGTACAATGTGATGTTTTGATTTATGATATTATAGAAAGATTCCATCAAGCCAATTAACATATTCATCACCTCACCAATTTATCATTTATTTGTGGTGAGGACATTAAAGATCTATTCTTCCAGCAATTTTTAAATATATGGCACATTGTTATCCACTGTGGTCTCCGTGTAGTGCACTAGATCCTCCTTTCTGACAAGGCTGCATTGAGAGGGTGTTTGGCAGCTGCTGCAGCATCAGGCATGGGAATCGCCGGCCCTCCAGCTGTAAGCTTGTCCCCCATGCCCCTGGAGTAAAACGGGTGCAGTTCTGGTAACAGACAGGCCCACCCCCAGCCTCTTGCTCAGGGCTGTCACTGACACTGCACCTGAATCCTGCCATGCTGCCCACATCCAAGGACACGCCTGCCACATCCAGCTCTCCTCCCAGAGACACCTGTCACTTTCTCCTCTCTCCTTATCACAATCCCACCAGCCCAGCAGGGAAGAGGCCAGGGCTTGCCTCACCATGGGAAACTGTTCCACTGCCGATCCCAGCCAGAAAAAATTGCCTTGGGAAGTGCTCAACTCCCTGTGGGAGTGGCAGGGAATTCTATCATCTTCCCCACGGCCACTTCCAGATGTACCTGGAGATCTTGGTTTGCCTTTGGGGTGAACTGGAAAACTGACAGCAACAGAAATGAAAATTCTCCAGGGAGCCAGAGACTTTTGGGGGTAGATGGAGAAATTGATGAGTGTGCATACCTCATGCTGCATGTGACACTCAGGGTTGAGAATCCTGGCCAACATGGTGAAACCCCGTCTCTACTAAAAATACAAAAAAAAAATTATCTGGGCATGGTGGCTAGTACCTGTAGTCCCAGCTACTCAGGAGGCTGAGGCAGGAGAATCCCATGAACCCAGGAGGCAGAGGTTGCAGTGAGCTAAACCGTGCCACTGTACTTGAACTAGCCAAGCAGCCAGCTGGTCAGGCCCCTAAGGCAAGTGCAGCCCTGAGAGGCTACCTGATTTTCCCAAATGTCAAGGCCAGTGCTGAGCAGAGCCAGCACTGGAATTCGTTTGCCGGAGACCCAGCACTCCTCAAAATCCACTGGTGGTTCCCCTTCCCCACACCCCAGAGCCAAAGCCAAACAGCACTTATGGTGACCTCCAAGGCCCCACGTGCTATGCCTCCCCGCCCCCAGAACCTATCGATCTCCCCTTTTTCTTCTCCCCTCACTCGCTGCACCCCAGCACACAGCTGGTCCCTGAGCACCCCAGCCATGCTACACATTGGCCCCGACATCAGCGTTGCTAGTCTCCTCACCTGCTTCAAGGCTTGGCCAAGTGTCACCTCTCCAAGATGGAGTCTCTGACCAACCTGTTACTACCTCTGCAGCCTGCCCTGCCCCTCCGGCAGGCCAAGCCCCCTCCGGCTCCACTTTTCTTCTCTCTCGGGACTCCCACCTCCTATCATACATTTTATCTCTTTATTTATCATGCTCTTGCTGATGATCTGCCTCTATCACTGGAACATCAGCTACACAAAGGGCAGAGACTCCATCTGTTTTGTTCACTGCTGTAACCCCAGTCTCAAGAGGGGGCCCTAACTCAACAAACATTCACTGAATGCATAATGAGATGAGCCTCTTTAAAGGGCACCTGTGCTATATGTTTACTTGTCTTTCTAGATCGTCCCCAGAGGCTTAATATCAAATGCACCAAATGATATACCTGCTTTTTAAATGTACCCCCACAAATAAAGGGATGCCTAAAATCTAAGCCCCTCTCTATGCCTTGCAGTCCCCATCTGGAACCTCAGGTGGATCATGAGGCACTGCATGTGGGGTTAGAAAGGGCCAACACTTTACAGCATTGGCATTGTGGGAATGGGACTGATTCCTTTTTAGAGAATTAAGGTATCCTGGTGCCCTGTGCTACTGAGGCCCAGTGGCCCTGTCACAGAACATGCAGTACCTCCTCACCCACTCCTTTGAAGATGGCATTGGTGGCTCAGTTGCCTATTCAAGCAACTATTGTCAGGCCAGGATTTGTGGTGTATCCCAAGATCCAGTTAAAATTGTTGTTGTTGTTTTGGTCTTTGTACAGACAACATAGCAAGTCTGGTAAGTTTCTCTGATTGGCAGCAAGCTGGCTGAGGGAGAGAGCTACAGTTATTCAGCATTGCACCTTGGTTTTTACCTACATTATCCCTTACCATCCTCCCAACAGTCCTGCAGTGAAGATGTTGTACCCATTTTAAATTTTAGGAAACTGAAGCACAGATAATGTGAAGGACTTGCATAGTCTCACGGCTAGAGGGGATAAGGCCAAAGATTCAAATCCATGCTCTTTCCAATTCACCAGGCTCTTAATAAGCATTTATTACAAGAATGGATTATTCAGGGCACCAGGACTGAAGCAGAGAATGAGTATGTTTTAAGACAGAAAAGGGATAAAAGGAAGTTCACTACCGGGCACAGTGGCTCATGCCTGGAAGCACAGCACTATGAGAGGCCGAGGTGGGTAGATGACGAGGTCAAGAGATCAAGATCATCCTGGCCAACACGGTGAAACCTCGTTTCTACTACAAATACAAAAAAAAAAAAATTAGCTGAGCATGGTAGTCCCAGCTACTCAGGAGGCTGAGGCAGGAGAATCCCATGAACCCAGGAGGCAGAGGCTGCAGTGAGCCAAGATTGCACTGCTGTACTCCACCCTGATGACAGAGTGAGACTCTGTCTAAAAAAAAGAGAGAAAGTTTGCAGCGTGGAGAGCAGGCCCACTTGGGGCACAAAAAGGGCACGTGTCGAGGGCCCTGAGAGGAGGTGCTGAAAAGGGGCAGTGGAGAAAAGGAGAGGAAAGGCATGAGGACAGCCAGTCAGGCCCCTGCGCCATCCTGCTTGCCTCCTCACTAAGAATAGTAGCATCTCCCCTTGCTCCCACCGCTTTCTGTGGCTCTTAAAACGCTTTCGCATGCATTTTCTCACTACAGCCTCAGAACAATCTTTAGGAGTGACGTTATCTTCCTCATTTCACAGATGAGAAAGTTGAGACTCAGAGAAGGCCACATAACTTGCTCAAGAACACACATCCAATTAGTGGCAGGTCTGAGTCTCCAACTAAGTCTATGACCCCCTGCCCTGCTCTGGCTCAGTATTCTTAACCCTACCCCAAATAAAGAGAATCACACTACCTTATTGTGATAATAAATAGCAACTGTAGTCAGAGGGAGAGAGGCCCAGGGAGAAACAATAATCTAACTAAGACGCTTGACATTGGAAACTCCTGGAGGGCAAGGCAGGGATCATGGAGATTTGACAGCATCCAGCACAGCTGCCCACGCGGTGGAGCGTCTATGCTGAGCCACCATAGCAAGGCTGCAGTGCCTGGCCTGGAGCCTGGTGACACTGATCTGCACAGCAGGAGCTGAGAGCAGCATCTACTCCTGATCCTGCTTAAGAAGTCATGGAAATACCCTGCAGCCCAGGGAGTAGCCAGTCCCTGCCAGGAGCTGCTGTCACAGCTCAGAGAGGTGACAAGAGAACAGAAAACAGCTCCTGGTGTCCGCAGCTGAGAAAGACAGAGATGGGCATCCTGGCCTGATGGAGCTCTGAGCGTCGCTTCCACAACAGCGACAGCATGGTGCACTGGACACACACCCAACAGCTCACCATCCGTGGCCAGGAGGCCATGCAACACGTGATTGCCCATTGTCAACTCCAAGAACTAACAGGAGTGAAAACACACACACACCCAACAATGCAGGTTCCGTCTGGCATGGAGGGAAGTCTGCCCTCGTGCCTGGGTTTCCTTCCTCTGTGGGCTTCCCATCTTCAGAGCCCTGGCTCTCCCTTCCCTGAGGGATTACCTGCCCCTTCCCTAACTGCTGGGCTGCCCTGCTTTGCTGCCATGGAGTCCAGTCATCAGGCAGATTCATTCACGTCAAGGCGCCTGAGTGCTACTGGCCACCAGGTAATGGAGAGGACATCAGACAGACAGGTGGGCAACCTGGAACTGGGTGCCAGTCCTGGAGTCCCTCACCAGCCAAATGAAAATTAGCTCGCGAGCGCCTACCCTCCGGAAGTGTCACAGGGAGACCGTGAGGCGTGTACCAGAAGCACTTCCTCTACTGCCAAGCAGCAAAGAAAGGCAGCGGCTATTGTGGTTTAGAGATGCCTTGCAGAGAGGACACAGCCTCGCTGATGCGTTTCCAGCAGTAGAGCTTTAGGTGTGACTGAATCTTGGAGAGGAAGAGACTTTGCTTCTGTTGAACCTACTTGATGTTTCTCAAGGCTCACACCACCCACTCTGCCCAGAGGTAAAGCTTCAGACAGAACCTGCTGTGTTCTGTCCCCCAGCTGAGCCAGGCCCTGGGAGGGCCACGGTGGACCTGCACCCTCAGCCCTGGAGAGCGCGGTCACGGGGGCCTGCGGGGAAGGTAGGCTCTCTGGTTGTGCACAGGGCGAGTGGAGCTGGAAATGCAGCCCCTAATAGTTTCAGTTATTCCAGGTATGGCTTTTCTCTCTTACCTTGCACCTTCAGACCCTCATTTCCTGTGAGCAACGTGCTGGGAAAACGGCGGCAGCGACTCTCTGGCAATTATGGGGAGAGAAGCAATGCGGGGCAGAAGCGGAAGCCAGGGGCAGCGGCTGGGTCCGGGCAGGGGCCCGCTGGGGCTCCCCTGCAGCAGAGGTTCCACTGAGAGGAGGCCGGGGCTGGCCCGGCCGGGAGACTCCCTCCTTGCCCCGTGTGTGGAGTGCCCGGGCACCCTGTACCCTCAAGGTGACCTCTGGAGACAGGTGTTGGCTCCTTGAGTTACCAACAGCAGGAACCAGGCTGGGAGGTGTTTCTGGGCGGGAAGGGCTGGGCCGGGCCGGGCTCCAGCAGGCCCCCTTGTGGTCGGAGGGGTTACCTGCAGGGTGATGAGCTTGGGAACCAAGGCGGCCACTCCCCACATACGGGTTGGGCTCAGGCTTGAAGGACACATCATCGCATCGATCTCACTTTCTTGGGAGGCCTCTTTGTTACACAAGATGTCCTGGCCCCGGTGTTTTTCTTCACCATATTTCTCCCAACTGTGGGTGTGTAATTCTGGGGCACTTATCTCTCAATGTCCATCCCTGTGAAAAAAGCCGTGACCCTCTCGGATAAGGTCTGTGCATGAGACCCGCTTTGGGAAAGAACGCGTGAAAGTCTCAGGACTCTAAGAGCCAGGATCCAGCTCAGGTCCCAGCTCCACTACACCAATGCCCCTCGGCCCCAGGAGACACTGAGATCTCTGTAAACAGCGGAGATCAGCAATACAGGCCTTGCCCTGCTGGAACTTCCCTCTGAAAGGAAGCACAATGCTGTCAGCAGAGTGCTGCCCAGAGTTCTGCAGGTGTGTGGCACGGAGGGCCTGGTGCTACAGCAGCTCAGCCTGCCTCACCCGAAGGGCCCAGGATCCGTGATCCTGGCACTCCTCACACCAATCTTGAATCCCCAATTTGGTCCTCTATCACGTCCATGAAGTTGTGGGTGCACCCTGTCATCGTTTGTATTGCTGTCAATTAGCACAGTCCAGGCAGAGAATCAGCAGTCAACAAGAATGAAGGAGTGAGTGGATGAATGAATGCCAGGCCCTATTGAGGGGCTAAGGACACAGATCAATAAAATTCCATCTCTGCCCATGGAGGATTCAAAGTCAGACTGGGGGGCACAAAGTAATAATCACAATACAGTGAAATTCATGTATACAGTGAAATTCATGTTTAAGGAAGCTTTATTAGGGCACATGACAAAATACCCATGACTATGTTTTAGCTGGTCAGGGAAGGCTTCTTGGAGGAAGTGACTTGGAACAGTCTTAGAGGAAAGTAAAAATTCCAGGCAGGGATGAACAGGTGTCCCAGGCAGTGGCACTTCATATGAAGAGGTACAAAAAGCCAGAGTGGAAATCTACAGAGCTTACTGTGGGGACCTAAGGGCGGCATCCACATGGTTGGAGCCAGTGCAGAAGCTGGCCTGGGGTGCTGAAAGGATGGAAGAAAAGTTCCTAAGGGGGCTGGAATATCGAGCAAGGGGTAAGTTGTGGGGTGGTGAAAGGATTGCAAGCAGAGTGTGTGGCTCCCCAGGGGTTTTTTCCAAGAGGATCCTCTGATGGCATTACAGAGAGAGGACGAAGGGAAGAGCCACAGGCAGGAGGCTCTGTGGGATGCCTTGGTCCAAGCAAAAGACAAGGAAGGCCCCTAGCAGGATGTGGCCGGGAGCTAGAGTGGGAGGATGGATTTCAGAGATATTTAGGAGAAAGAACTTGGGGCCCAAAGGAGAGGTGGGGAGAAAAGGGGGTGAAGGAGAAGAGGTGAAGGGGAACAGAAGCCAAGCATCAGCTTCTCCTGCCTCTTCCTCCTCTGCAATCCTCACTCCCAGAGCATGGACCAGCCAAGGACAAAGACCCAGCTCTCTGGTCAGCCTACACATGTCTCAGCTACTCTTCTAATGAAAGGGGATGTTTTAGAAACCCTGACCTGAGCTGGGTCATCTTATTTGTAACAATATTGTAGATGGCACATAGAAGCACTTGGATAAACACTGAATGAGGCCGGGCACATAATCCCAATATTTAAGGAGGCTGAGGTGGGCAGATCACTTGAGGCCAGGAGTTCAAGACCAGCCTGGCCAACATGGTGAAACCCTGACTCTACTAAAAATACAAAAATTAGCCAGGCATGGTAGCACATGCTTGGAATCCCAGCTACTTCGGAGGCTGAGGCAGGAGAATTGCTTGAACCCGGGAGGCGGAGGTTGCAGTGAGCCGAGATTTCACCACTGCACTCCAGCCTGGACCACAAGAGTAAAACTCCATCTCAAATAAAATAAATAATGAATGATTTAGCAACTGAATGAATGAGTGAGGGTATGAATGAATAAATGAATTCTTTACAACTTATCCTAGGAGAGACTTTGACCGGCAGGTTTATCGTTGCTCAAAAGAGGAACCTCCAGGTTCCTTCCTGCCACTGCTTTGAGTCCATGTGCCCGGGGCTTGCTGGTTGCCGAGGCTCAGCTGACACTCACAGTTGTCTGTCTCAGTCTTCCCCTTTTGGGGGTCAGAACTGCAGACCCGGGATGGGGGTTGAGCTCCAGAGCCTGCCTTTTCTGTGCAGGGGCCTAGAAAGATTGCAAGATACAAAGGTGGAAACCTCTGGATTTCTCACCAGTTGGTTGACTACCCTGAATGAGACTGTCAAAGTTCTGCCTGCTTCCTAAATGATCTCACTCATTGCCTAGAGATGATTTGCATGACCTCCGAGCAAAGGCAGATAGCAACCAAGAGCTGAGATTAGTGAAAAGATTAATTTCCCCATACAGGGCACTTCCCCAACAACCCCACTTTTTTTTTTTTTTTTTTGCATAGGCAGCAATTCAATAAATAATTAATGCTTGCTAATCTTTTAGCTATTTCTCCTGTTGTAAAAAATTAATTGGTCTTCTATCATCTATTGCATTGTAACATGGAGGTATTTGGCCCTCGTCCACCACCCTGCTGAAACATGTCCCTCCTGCTGCTCATTGGCATATGTCAGTGACACTCAGCAATCATGCCCAGCCTCCAGGTCCAGGACATGAATGGGAGTGCACAGCCGTGTGGCAGGCACCTCCGGGGAGCTTCACACAAGCACTGCCTCTTTCTTCCAGCACGCTTGAAGAGTTTGCAAATGCTCATTCTCACAACACCTCCTCCCTAGTTGCTGAGACTCATATTTTGCAAAAGAGGTTGAACAAGATTAATGATGGGGTGGAGATGCAACACCGTCTCTCTCCAGGCTTCTGACTAGGGACAGCAAGTGTCCTGGGATCTCTTTCTGGCTTTCGCCACTGAAATTGTACCTCAGTTTGCCTAAGCAGGACTATCAGATCCATAGGAAGCAAAATAGGGAGGCTCAGGGGGAAGATTTCCAGATGTCTTGGTTTCTGCCACCTCAGCTACTACATTTTCCCTCTTTGAAATCACAACTCAATCATACCACCTCCTCCAGGAAGCTCTCCTAGATTAAACCAGCCTGATTATCCCCACCCCAGTGCCTGACTTGCCTTTCCTATTCAGTGCCCTTTCGAGATTATTCTAATGACAAAGCTCAGTGGATAACTAGTTTGTCTCCTGTTGTTTTCTCATATTAAAGTTTAAGCCCTGGTAGGGTGGTAATCATGTTTGCTCTTTAGTAAATATTCCAAGAACACGTGTGGCTGCAAAAAGTCTTATAGAAGGGAGGAGACAGGCTTGTCAGCAGGAGCAGCCTGGGAGACACTCAGTGAGAATACACAAGGGTCTGCACCAATAGTCAGCCCTTCAGTCCCTCCTGGGTCGGCCGTTCAGCTAGCCAGTAGGTTCAAAGGACAAGCACCATCAGAGGCTCATGTCTGAGTCCCCGCCCTGCTCCTTCTGCCACTTTTGAGTGGTATCACTTGATCTCTTGCAGCCTCAGGATCTCATCTGAAAAAATGTCTCCGTCATAAGGTTTTTGTAAGGATTACGTGAGATAGTGAATGTAGACAATGACTGCAAACTGGGGAGCACGAGGTAAATATGAGGATTGATTGTCTCCCCACCTGCATGGTTCTCTTGCTCTGCAACCATCTTCAGAGGTACCATCCTGTACCTACCTTGGAAGCAGCCTGAATTCCAATTCCCTGACTGGCACCCCTTCCTCTGGCCTCTTAAGGTAGTTCAAGGACAGCATTCTGCAACGTCAGAGAGAGGATAGCTCCTTAATGGTCACTTTGCAGGTAGAAAAACAGGTCCAAAGACCAACGCAACTGACGTAGGCTTGCACAACTGCCTTGGGCAGCTCCGTCCCAACCCCACGATGCCTGACTGCCCACAAGGACACTCCTTAGTAATAGTGTTTTGATTGAGTACTTCCTTGTGCCAGGTTCTCTGCTGAGCACCTTACATGGGTTACCTAATTTAATCCTCACACAACTCTCTGGGGTCAATGCTGTGGTCATCTTCGTTGTATAGACAACATAACTGAAGCACTGAGAAGGTCACACAAGTAAAATTGTCAAAGCCAGATTCTAAGTCATTGCAGAGTCTGTGTGCTGAATATACTACACTCACTACCTCCCTGCACTATCCCTCTCATAGACTGACTCTCTAGGAAAGGAACTAAGTGAGAAATAGCCTCCTAGTCATGAGATTCACTGAAGAGTAAAGCAGAATCCTTCCCTTCAAAATTTTATGGTGGGTCTCTTTCTCTCCTTCTCCCTTTCCCTCCTTTTTCTTTCTTCTTCCTGAACCAGTCAGCCCTAAATCCATGAGTGGGGCTGAGCAAGCTGGGCTTCTGTACAAGAGGGTGCAGGTGCAATGGCCCAGAATGGGTTGTCAGAGCCCCAGCAAGGTGAGAGCACCTGTGCAGGGGGCTGTCTAGATGGCAGTGTTTGACCCAGATGGAGGGCATCCCCAGGGGACAGCCCAGACAAGATGTCAGAGCCCAAGCTGGATAAGGAGAGCAGCAGCCAGGGGCAGACCAGCAAAGGACCTTGAACCCCAACCAGAGAGAGGAGGGATTGGGCATGGAGGGACAAACCAGCACAGGATCTCAGAACCTGAGCAGGGTGCAGTGGGTACGGAGGGCATGTGTGTGCCGGAGGGGGTGGCACTGCTCGGAGACAGGTTAATACAGAAGAGTGATCAAATCGGCAAATGCGGTAAAGACCATGTGAGTCTTTCTCTTTCAATAAAGGAAGTTAAAAATGTGAAAACCGGCCAGGTGCAGTGGCTCACACCTATAATCCCAACCCTTTGGGAGGCCAAGGTGGGTATATCAATTGAGGTCAGGAGTTCAAGACCAGACTGGCCAACATGGTGAAACCCCGTCTTTACTAAAAATACCAAAATTAGCCAGGCATGGTGGTACAGGTCCCAGGTACTCAGGAGGCTGAGGCATGAAAATTGCTTGAATCTGGGAGGCGGAGGTTGCAATGAACTGAGATTGCATTACTGCAGTCCAGCCTGGGCGACAGAGCAAGACTCTGTATTACAAAACAAAAAAAGTGAAAAGGGAGAAAAATATAATAAACCTTGTGGTGTTTGGCTGGAGTTGGAGGTGCCAGTATGCAGTCTTGCTTAGCAGAATGAGGCTATGTGGGATTCGGCTTCCTTTGGGGAATGTCTTTTGTCCCTGGGGGTATCAGAAGTCTAGGCGAAGGGAGAACTTGACCTATGTATCCTAAAAGATGCTGGACCAGTGGGTTCCACGGTCCCTTCCTGCTCATCAGAGAAGGTACAGAGCAGCAGAGGGAGCAACACCAACATCTTCTCTCAGCTCAGTACCATCCTCCAAAGGTCACTGGCACCCCTTGATGGGTGTGGCTGTGTGCTAGTTCCTGAGAGCTGCCTGCCCTCTAAGTCACAGGCCTGTGGTTCCCAAGCCTAGGTGAACATTTGAATCACCTGTCCTGGGTGCCTTCCCAGAGCCACCAAATCAGAATCTCCAGGGTGGGGCTTGGGAATCTGGATGCATAACAATCTCCCAGATAATTCTTGTCCAGTCAGCCCATTGGTTGTGGATCAGGACTGGGAGTCACTCACTTAGATAACGGTGTTGACACTTCATAGCAATTGCGATGCCAAAGAAAAAGCCTTCATTCTCAATTAAGAGAAAAGGAAGAGGGGGAGAAGAAAACAGCAACTTCACATGATTATGGCATCTCCCTTTAAACGCTACTGATAATTTGCTGTCTGAATTCCCTCTCCATCAACCGCTGGATCTCACTATGTGTTGGGCATCCCCTAAATGGCAGGATGCCACTTGTTTGCTGTGTAGCTTTAGACAGACCACTCACCCTCTGTGAACCTTGAATTCTCCATGTGTGAATCGAGATCATAGCATCTGCCCTGCTTACCTCACAGGGCTTCTGTGGATGAGGCAATGTACAAAGTGCTTTGTCAATTATAAAGTGCTGATGAAACATCAGGGACTTTGTCATTGTTCCAGATGGGCCCAGATGTCCTCTGCTTCTGCCTCCTGCCCTTTGCAGCTGACCACATCCTCTTCTTTCCATGGGAAATTCTGAGGGTCTTTCTCCTCTGCAATCTCCACTCACTACCCTGTCAGCCTGAGTCAACCACAGCAGGCATCTAAGACTCATCTGGGGCCCCTATCTGGGAATACTGGACTCCACACCTCTTGGGTCAGTGCACATGATAGGGGAAACACCTTGGTCATATTTTTACATATTTTCATCCCACTCAAAACCACACAGTCAAGCAAACTGCAGTAGGAATAAAGTCCTGCTCGGCGAATTTCATTTTTCCCACTCGTTTATTAATGGTAGGTGCTGCAGCCACTACCGAACTATTGTTTATCCAGCCTATTAAAGTTCTGTTTTCCAAAACACATTTTTCTTGTGCTCTAGCCACAACTGACTTGCCCAGAGCCCAGGACTGCTAAGAATAGCCGGGCTATGCCAAAGACGAGGAGATTAAGGGAGAATCAATACCTCGTTGCTGAGTGAGAACAAAAAGTCGTTTCTCATCCGTCTCCCCTCTCAGGCCCCATGACAGAGTTTCTCTCTTTCTCCCAAAGAGGAGATCATGGATTGTGAAATCCCTTAATGGAAAAAACAGCCACAGGGCACTGGCTTGGTGGGATTGTATCCAAAATCATTATGTCATAAAAAGTTTCCTCCCCAAGTACACACAGGCTGTTTTCCAGCAATTATCCCAAAGAACTTTTTTCGGGGAGATGGGGCTGCGGAGGAGGGGAGAAAAGGGTTTATAGCCAGGGAAATGCACAATTCCCCCAATTCATCTCGTCTGGCTCCCGATCACCTCACATGAATAAGGGGTGATTCCGCAGCCCTCAGGCTCTGTGCTCTCATCTTATCTGCCCCCTTGCCGTCATCCCATTTTACTCATTAGGAGGGATTTTTGACATGCTACTTGCTAAGTTGGCATTTCTCATATTTCACAAAGCCCTACCTGGAGTATGCCCTCTAAAGCTGGGAATGAAAATAATTGTATCTGTGTTTAGGATAAACAATAGGTCAGAGTACCCCAAGATGGGCTAATTCCACTGGGAGAGAACAGTGTGGTGTAGTGGGATGAATGTCGCTCTGGGAGTTCTAGTTCCAGCTCCAACATGAAATAGCAGGCCACTTACAGGACCTACATGCAGCACCATAATGATCTCCCAAGTTCCAACCTGTAAAAAAAGATCCAGTGAGTTTCTGGAAGGACAGCACGGTGCGGCTGCCAGTCTGACCAGGCTGAACAGAGTGCACTTTAGGCATGGGGGAACATGCAACATTGTTGAGGAGCTAGAAGTTCATTACTCTTCATAGAGGAGCCATAAGGAATGTGACTGGAGGGCAGCATGGGGGACGGGTGGGTGTAGGCGCAGGGAGAGGCAGGTGCAGAAGATGGGAAGTGGTCATTTTCTGCAGATGATTTGGGAGACAGTCAGCCCAGGCATTGGTCATCCAGTTTAGGGGCCAGTTCAAATGGCTTGGAGCTAACCAATCAGAAACTCAGGAAAGGGGCAGAATCTGAAGAATCAGCCACTGCCCACACACCTGTGGTAGGGAGGCTCAGTGGCAGGGATGGTCTTTGAGAGGTCAGTGGGGGTCAAAGCCAGCCTGGGTACAGAACAACATCCCTGAAAAAGCCCTCTTGGAAAAGCTGGCAAAGAAGCCTCCTTTGACTGCCTCACCAATGTGAAGATTGTCAGGTTTCAGCAAATGCCAATGTATTGTGTTTGATGCTTGGTTAGCTTTTCAATATTGTGAAGGAATTTATAAATACAAAACAGATATCGCTTGATGGTGCATACCTTTGAGAGGCAAGGATCTGACCGATGAGTATTTACCTGTGCAGACCACAGCCTTAATAATCTTCTAACCCATGGCGAAATCCTTCTGGAGTGTCTATGGCAGTGGGGAATTCCCGTGACTAACTCAACCCAGCCTCTCCATAAGATAGTGGTATTAATGCCTATGTTGATATGATACAGATATCTTTAATAAGTTTCCTGATTTCAACACTCCAGCAAGGATAGGGAAAGTCCCAGGCACAGAGCAAAGTTCAATTGCTTCTTCCCACTTTCATATTGTTCTTCCAGTATTCTTTGGCATCGCCACCTAGCGGAGCCAGGCTTCCTCCCAGGGACCCTCAGAGGACTTTCCACACCGAACAGAAGGATCAGGCCTCCTGAAGGGAGCCAGCGGTCTTGCAGAACCAGAACCAGGAGGGAACTGAGTCAAAGAATTGGCTGATTCTATTCCAAGAACAGCACTAATATTTTAATGTATATTTTCTACAAATAAGAACATTCTCTGGCATAGTAATGACACAATATAAAAATCCAGGAATTAACTAATATATATTACTAGCATCTAAACCCTATGCCATTCCAGTTTTGCTAATTTTCCCAATAATGCTTGGGACCCTATGTTACATTTAGCTGTCATGCCTCATTAGTCTTCTTTAATCTGGAATGTTTCCTCCATCTGTCCTTGACCTTGGGGTGTGGCACCTTTGAAGGATTGTGACACTTTCTTTGTAGGCCGTTCCTCCATTTGGGTTTGCTGAGTGTTTCCTTGTAATTGGATTCAGGTGGTAGGTTTTTGGCAGGAACGCCGCAGAATTGGTGTTGTGCTCCTGATGCATTCTGTTTGATAGTATGTGATTCCTGTTTGCCTAATGTCACCTGATGTGAACTTGGATCACTTGACTAAGGTGCTGTCTGCCAAGTCTCCCCACTCTAAAGTTGTTCCTTTTCTCTTTGTAGGTATGAGACTGTTTGAGACTAAGAAAATACACCAGTCCTCATCACACGTCCCCAACTCGTCTTCACTGTCCTTGATGTTTCTTGGCTGAACTAACAACCACGATGGATGCCGAAGAGCAGTGATTTTTCTAATTTCATTATTCCTCCACAGTATATTAGTTGGTGTTCTGCTGTAAGGAAACACTTTCTCTTCTTTTCATTTATTTATTCACTTACATATTTATGTTGGTACAGATTCGTGGATTCTACTTTATTCAGTAGGATAGAAATCATTACCAACATTATTCATTTGCATGTCTAAATTATACCAGATTTGACCACTGGGAGCCCCTTCAAGCCAGTTCCCATGTCTTGTTGACATGTCTTCATCATTCTTGGAGCACTGCCTAACTTTCCATTAGACAAAATGTTCCAGGCTCTTCTTGTACCTTCCCTGCCACACCCATGGAATCCACCATTTCTCCAAAGAGTCCTGGCTCTAAGCACTAAGTCTGCACGTTGCTATTGGGTGTCCCTGCTCCCAGGTCCTCTCTATGGAGAAGATACATGCACATGTACACACGCACGTGCATGCACACACACACACACATACACACACACACACTCAACCTATAGTGACAGAAGACAGATCAGTGGTTGCCTGGGGATAGGGTGGTGAGCAGAGATGGGAAAGAGGAATTACAAAGGCAAGGGCTACAAGGAAACTTTTGAGGTGATGGAGATATGCACATATCAAGACATACCGAAATATACCATTTATTTATTTATTTAAGACAGAGTCTCGCTCTGTTTCCCAGACTGGAATGCAGTGGTGAGATCTCGGATCTCTGCAACCTCCACCATCCAGGTTCAAGAGATTCTCCTGCCTCAGCCTGTCAAGTAGCTGGTATTACAGGTGCACACCACCATGCCTAGCTAGTTTTTGTATTTTCAGTAGAGACAGTGGTTTCACCATGTTGGCCAGGCTAGTCTCGAACTCCTGACCTCAAGTGATCTGCTCACCTCGGCCTCCCAGAGTGCTAGTATTACAGGCATGAGCCACTGTGCCCAGCCAAAATATACATTTTAAGTATATGCAGTTCATCATATGTAAATTACACTTCAACAGAATGTTAAAATTTTTGACATCCCTGGAATTATCACCATGCAAGGAAAGCAGTACTCTCTGACTGTCTAACACCTGGCTTCTGAAGTATTATCTAAAGGAAAGTAATGAATAGAATTTTAAGATCAAGAAATTCCTCTTAGGTTCAATAAATATAAAGGAGGAATTATTTTTTAAACTCTCTAAACATTTTTATTAAATTAAGATAAAGAGTGTAGGTTCCAGGTTTCTTTGGAATGTTACAAGCTTGTCCAACCCATCTTATTTTGTTGTTTTTTTCTGTTCTGTTTCATTTTGTTTTGTTTTGTTTTAGGCTTTTAACAGCCTGAAGCTATGGTTTTTAGTTTCTGTCTCTAGTGATAAGCAGAAAAGAGGGATGAGGAAGGGGCTTTCTGGCCTAACCAGAAACAGAAACTAAGAACCCATGACTGTATTCTCTCCCCTGGACACCCATTTATAAGGTGTGCTTAATAGATGATACCATATTCTGAATACAGATGTTTATCCTAAATATAAAGAAATTCTCTAAAACAATGAGTAAAATCAATAATAAGCACTCATTTTCATGCATGAAAAGCATTTACCAATTTTTTGCAAACTTTTTGATAAAAACATATTTTTAAGCTTATTTTGTAAACTTTTTGACAAAAGAAAACTATTTTTTTAAATCTTTTATATGCTTCTACCCAGTAATTCTACGTCTAGTAGTTTATCCTAGGAAAAAAATCAGGACACACCAAAAGTTATATGGATAACTTTTTATCCCTATGTTACATTATCATTACATTGTTATAAATAAATAAATGAAAAATTGCGAGAGAGATCTAAGATGGCCGACTACTAGCAGCTCAGGATTGTAGCTCCCAGAGAAAGCACACAGAATGAGAGGACGCCACATTTTCAGAAGAGTTTTTGTTGCTTACAGACTAGGATTCCCAGCGGAGGAGCCCCACGGGTCGCCAGCGTGACTCTTGTGGCCGGCGTGGCGGTTTTGCCAGCGCTTTGGCGTGGCGGTTCTCAGTGCAGAGTAAACAGGACTAGCTTCCCTTTTGATCAACGTTTGGATCTCTGGGAAGGCGAGTCACCCATTTACATGATTGAAATAAGGATTCTAGAGGGAAGCCAGACCAGAGATCCCCCAAGCAGAAAAGCACCACGAATCTTAATGCCGCGGTTTTAGCCGGCGCAGTGGGTTGCTCAGATTTCGGCATTGGGAATCAACAAGTTGGACGTCTATGCAGAGACCTAAATTGAAAGTAGGTAATTACAGA
>CAUYQU010053890.1:0-79092 GCA_963574635.1 Cheracebus regulus | reverse complement strand
CAAAAGAGTCGCGCTTGCGACCCGTGTGGCTCCTTCGCCGGGAATCTCCCAGTCTCTGGGCATCAAAAATTCGTCTGCAATTGCGGCATCCACTCGCTCTCTGTGCTTTCACTGGGAGCTACAATCCTGAGCTGCTGCTACATGGCCATCTTGGATCTCTCTCCTCATTTAATTATTTTTAACAAGGTGTCAAATAAATTCAATAAGGAAATACGAGGTAAAAGCCATGAGAGACACTTGAAAGATGCACCAGAGAGAATTCAGTCACTCTCATCAAAGAAAATATTGTTAGATAGCATAGATAATTTCTTCTGAGAGAATACTTTTCCAGAGGAAAACACGAACTCTATTTGGCAGCAACATTCTTTGAAGTTTGCAGCAAATCTCATATAAACCTTAAATATATTTGACTTTATGTGTTAACAATCTACACTCAATGACATGAATTAGTACACAACACAATAAGCAAAGAATGGCTAATCCTATGCATCAGTGTGTTCAGTAAAAACTACATAGAGAATGTGACTGAACTCTACCATTTACTTTTTTATATTAAGCAGATCATTTAATCCTTCTGGGCAACAAATTCCCTAATCTTCTGTATGTATCTATTAAAACCTATACTACACAGGTAGGAAGGAGAATCAAATAGAATAAAGAGTGTTAACAATATAAAATCTCAACTGTTATTCAAATGTGTAAGTTAATCATTTCCACAAGTATTCATTATTAATATAGAACACTGAAGATTATAATAAAATGTTATGGAGTCTCTGCTGATTACCTATCGTATAAAACTAAACCTAGAAAATGAAAATCATGGCATATGTCTCTTACATTGCCAAAATTGTTGCCAACTGTTTAATACAGTTGAGGTACAGAGGTTATTCCATTGTTTTCAACTGAAAATATGAGAGTTTCTGTTTCTGGAGAAGAGGACCACAAACATGAACTAAATCACTTCCACAAAACTAACATAGCGTATGCCTCAAAAGTGAGAGACTACAGCTGTAGGAGCCCAGAATACAAAATAAGAACTAGGAGAAAACCTTGAGGAGATAAAATAATAACGATAATAATATACAGAGGATCCAGGTGAGGAGAGGGCTCTGCGGCGTAGGAGAAAAGAGAAGCATCTATTTGTTGATTTTTTTCTTCCTCACATGATGTAGATGAACGTTTGCCCACCCTTTGTCACAAGAAAGAAAATAACATGCCAACTTGTCACAGAAATAGAAAAACTGTCAAAGAAATAGGAAAATTAACTACATTAAAAACCATTAAATAACTGAAATTTTATTAAAAATGGCCTTCCTTTACCAAAACTTTATGACCTAGATATTTTCACAATTCTATCAATATTTCAAAGAACAGATACCATCTCACATAAACTTTTTAAATGGTATTACCCAACTTATTTCATGGTTCTATTAATATTCAGATTCTAAAAGTAGATAAGAAGAGGGTTCATGAATGCAGACATAAACTATTAGATAATTGAATAGCCCAATACATAAAAAAATAAGTCAGAAATAAAAGTAGCTAGAAAGAACTTCACTCTTATTTTTAGATAAAAAAAAGCAAAAACAAAACTATACAAATAGCAAATTAACAATTTTGTTAAGTCCACTAGAGAACTGAGGTCTCAATATAAACAGCTAATCTAAATCCAGAAACAGATGCCTGCATGGAGAAGCAGGACCAGCATTTCTTTACGTGGAAATATGCCAGTGTTACAGTGTGAAGCACCCAAGGGCCTACAGACATAGGTGTATTCTATGCTTTTATAGGCTTTTGTTCCAGGAAATGCACCACAAGCTAAGTAGGAAAATGAGTGAAAATCCTGAAACAGAGTCCTCCAAGGTGGTGCTGGGTGAGAAAATAGCCACTACTTCCAAAATTCCATTCAGACCTATCACCACTGTTTAGCTTATAGAATAAAAGCCTTGATCTATAGGTAGAATTTTATATATTATATATGTATATTTATTTCTATGTATGTGTGTAAACACGCACACACACAATATATATAATGTGTGTGTATGTCTCCTTGCCAATATATTAAACTTTAAGCAATTTAAAATGATAGATATGAACAAAGTACATTTTCAGATGGTAAGGGAATTAAACTATGAATCAATAACATAAAGACATCCAGAAAAGCCCCAAATATTTTGGAAATTAAACAACACACTTCTAAATATCAATTTAAAAGGAACTCTCAAGGATATATTATAAAATGAAAAACTTAAATATAATAAAATGCATTATGTAAAAAAATTGTGGAACTCAGGGAAAGTAGTAATTAGAAAGACATTTATAACATTAATTGCTTACATTAAAAACAAAGTTGTAAGGTCAGCAACATAAACTACCTTAGAAAAATTGAAAAAAGGGTAGCAAATGAAATACAAAGCCAATATAAGAAAGAAATATGTAAAGATTAGAGTAGAAATCATAAATCTAAAGCAGAAAAAAACAGACAAAAATCAAACAAGCAAAGATAAATTGAAAATTAATAAAATCAACACACTTATACTAAGGCTAATCAAAAAATGAAACACAGAGAGAAAACACAAATTACTAGTATCAGAAATGAAAAACAAGAAGACAGCACTCTTGATACCACAGATACCCAAAAGACAATTTAAAAATACTCAAAACTATCTTCACCTAAATTTAATAACATTGGTGGAATTGACCACATCCTTTAAAATACACAAACTAGCAAAATTCACTAAACAAAAAATAGATACTTGAATAACCTTGTATATATTTAAAAACTTAACCACCCAAGACCGAGCCAGAATGAAACTGAATCATTGAACAGACCAATAATGAGCTCCGAAACATAATTAGTAATAAATAGCCTACCATTATCAAAAAAAGCCCAGGACCTGATGGATTCACAGCCAAATTCTACCAGCTGTACAAAGAAAAGTTGATACCATTCCTACAGAAACTATTCCAAAAAATTGAGGAAGAGGGACTCTTCCTCGACTCATACTATGAGGCAAGCATTCATCTTCATACCAAAACTTGGACATGCCCATCTTTTGGAAAAAATACTTGCAAGATAATGAGGTATACAGCACTGGCCTTAATGAGAATCCTGTTGAATCAGCCTTACTTGCACCAAAGTCAACCAGCTTTTTCATTATTTACTAACCTGTCATGCTGCCATATGTGATTATAGCAAAGAGATAGCAAAAAAAAAAAAAAAAAAAAACACAAAAACAAACAAAAAAACCCCAAAAACAAAACAAACACTCGATCAATTACTGTCGGTTAGCCTACTCAAAAATGAAGTTCACGGCCGGGTGCGTGGCTCACGTCTGTAATCCCAGCACTTTGGGAGGCCTAGGTAGGCAGATAACCTTAGGTCAGGTGTTTCAGATCAGCCTGACCAACATGGAGAAACCCCGTTTCTACTAAAAATACAAAATTAGCCAGGCGTGGTGGCAGATGCCTATAATCCCAGCTACTTGGGAGGCGCAGGCAGGAGAATTGCTTGAACCTGGGAGGCAGAGGTTGCAGTGAGCTGAGATCTTGCCTTTGCACTCCAGACTAAGCAACAAGAGCGAAACTCCATCTCAAAAATAAATAAATAAATAAAATGAAGTTCACTTTTCTTATATATTTCTGAGCCCAATTATTATGTGGGTTTTACTGTTTGTGGAAATGCAAATCAAAACCACAATGAGATACCATCTCACACCAGTTAGAATGGCGATCACTAAAAAATCAGGAAACAACAGATGCTGGAGAGGATGTGAAGAAATAGGAATGCTTTACACTGTTGGGAGTGTAAATTAGTTCAACCATTGTGAAGACAGTGTGGCAATTTCTCAAGGATCTAGAACCAGAAATACTATTTGACCCAACAATCCCAGTGCTGGGTAGATACTGAAAGGATTATAGATCATTCTGCCATAAAGACACATGCACATGTATGTTTATTGCAGCACTATTCACAATAGCAAACACTTGGAACCAACCCAAATGCCCATCAATGAAAGACTGGATAAAGAAAATGTGGCACATATACACCGTGGAATACTATGCAGCCATAAAAAAGGATGAATTCATGTCCTTTGCAGGGACATGGATGGAGCTGGAAACCATCATTCTCAGCAAACTAATACAAGAACAGAAACCCAAACACCACATGTTCTCACTCATAAGTGGGTGTTGAACAATGAGAACACAAGGACACAGGGATTAGAACATCACAAACCAGGGCATGTAAGGGGTTGGGGGGCTAGGGGAGGAATAGCATTAGGAGAAATACCTAATGTAGATGACAGGTTGATGGATGCAGCAAACCACCATGGCTCGTGTATACCTAAGTAACAAACCTGCACATTCTGCACATGTACCCTAGAACTTAAAGTATAATAAAATAAAAATAAAATAAAATAAAAAAAGAAAAACAATTAATAAAGGCTCAGATACTTGAGGGATAATATCAAATGATTCAACATTTATGTCACTGGAGTCCCAGAAGAAGAGAGACAAAAAGTGAAAGAAAAAAAATATTTGAAGAAATAAAAGGCTATAATCTTCCCAAATCTGGTAAAAAGAAAGGGAAAACAACTATAAACTTACAGGTCCAAGAAATTTACAAACTCCAAACAGGATAAATACAAAGAAAATCACACCCAGGAACTTCATAGCCAACTTATGAAAGCTACAGATAGAGAATCTTGGAAGCAGCTAAATACAAATGAAAATATGCAGACAGTAACAATGATGCAATCAACCATAGATTTTTGTATCACAAACAATGGAGGCCAGAAGACATCAGAATGGCATGTCCAAAGTAGAGAAGGAAAAGTTTTTCAGCCAAATTCTCTGTCTACTAAAACTACCCTATGAAAATAAAATTGATTATGTCCATAATATTGCTAAGTAAAACAAACAAATTTTAGAAGTTGAAAGAAAAACATTTTTTGTTTTTAAAATATAGCATATCTGCACTACAAAGAAATGCTAAGGAACTTCAAAGGACTGAAAAAAAAGTGATGCCAAATAACAAGCTGGATATGCAGGAAGGAAAGAAGAGCACGAGAAATTGCTAACAATATAGTAGTGTATGTGTGAACGTGTGTGTGTCTATATATACCTTTCTCCTTTTCTTTCAAAACATTGTGCTTAGTGAATGAAGCCAAACGCAAAATGTACAAATTACATGGTTCCATTTATGACATTCTAGAACAAGTAAAAGTAATATTTAGTGACAGAAAACAGATCATCGGTTGCCAGGGACTGAGGATTAAATGCAGAAATTGACTGCAAAAGGCCACAAGAAAACTTTTGGAGGGGATGGAAATTTTTGACATATTATTTGTGGTGGAGGGTACATAGATGTATACATTTGTCAAGGCTCATCAAACTGTACCCTTAACATGGCTGCATTTTACTGTATATGAATTATACCTTAATAAATCTGATTTAGTAAGTGATAATGCAAAATCTAACAAATTTGACAAAAAACAAAGAAGAATTTCTGTTCAATGAATAATATAAGTAAAGTTCAAAGAAAGATTAAAGACAGAGAGAAATATTTGCAATGTTTAAAACTAACAAAGTATTAATCTGTTGTACAAGGAACTTCTGAAAAACAAAAAAGAAAAACAGAAAACCCATTAGAAGAGTTCATCTATGAAAACAAGGCTCATATTCCCTACTAAAGAAGCACAAAGTTCAAATTACCAATTTTCAAATTAACAAAAATCAGAAAATTGGATAATACCAAATGTTAGAAAGTATAATGGTGAAATTAAGCTGCTGGGTTTTGCTGACCAACTTGGAAATTGAGTCAGACATTCTGTAAAGCAGTCAGGAAGTACTTAGTGAAAATTACATGTGCATATAACCTATAAAACCTTCCACTGGTAATACTAGGTGTCACTCATAAGAGATAAACTGAATGAAATGTGGTAATATTCACAAGATGGAATTCCGGGCAATAATGAAAAGTCCATATAGAGTAAAATTAGTAAATCATAAGAAAATTATGAGGGAGAAAACTACTAAATAGAGTAATTTGACATGATTTATATAAATGAGAACGTGAACACATAAATATATGGAGTAATATTAGATAGTTTTCAAAGATACACAAGTCTTATCTATGGATATGAGTGAAGAGAAATGTCAGTGAATATGAAAAATCGTGTATAAAAGGTAACTGCAGAAAAATAAAATAAGAGAGGCCTTGTGCAGATTGATAACAGAGAAGTTTAATAAACTTTCTTCATATAAAATTAAAATGTACTTCTCTACATTTATGCATCTTAGTATTTTTGTAATGCTGAGCCTTACACATGAACTATTACTCCTTTCTCAAATGATGAAACTATGAAGACAACAGAAGTATTCTAAGGATGTGCTTGAGATTACTGTCTTTCTGCATATTAAATGGATACAGCATTCCTTGTGAAACATCAAAGGCTCATTTCATCATAAAATTTTTACCTCTAAAGAGAATATACATATTTTTCATGGTGCATGTGACACTGCCCAGATCCATCTTGTTTTAAATTGAAAAACGTGAAGAATCATGATTCAGTTTAGTTGAATATTATAAAGGAATAGTCTTGTATTTCATAACAGTCATTTAATGACCATGGAATATGTTTTATGTTATCTCATAATAATCTATTTAGGAACACCTTGAAGGTGTATTTTCTAATTCAGTTGCACCTGCTTTTATCTTTTGAAAAAATTGCTGATAAGAAAATTATGGATGTAATTCTTGAAAATAAATTTATTTTCACATGCAATTTGTTTTCCAGGTAACGTTCAATTAGTAATAGGGTTTTTAAAAGAATATCATCATTCTTTAAAAGCTTCTCCTCTAGTAGGTAAGGTAAGACACACACGTAGCTATAAGAAAAGCGATGTGTCATAATTGACACTCCATATGATGGCACTTCATCATGGGATGAAGAAATTACTTATTATTAAAGAAGGGGATCAAAGAAGCTTTGTGAAAGAAACAACATTTGAACTGGGCCTTAAGAAGGTTTATAATTTCCATGTAAACAGAACAAAGGGAGGTAGGAAAATGAACATGGTGTAAAAGACGTGTAGGTATTTTTGTTCACCTATTATATTATACCATATAGGAAGTGACATAAAATAACACAGCAAAATTAAATTGAAGGCAGAATATAGGTAAATATTTTGAACTTTATTACATACAGTTCTGACTAAAATGTAATAACATATCACACAAAGTTTGGAATATTAATCAGTTGCACAGAGAGTGTGAAGAAATAATTCAGTGGAAAAATTAGTTATAAGTTACGGCAACTGTCAAATTTAAGATACAACAAGAATCTAAAATAGAATAGATACTATGAAAATGGAGAGAGGCTGGGAGTGGTGGCTCATGCCTGTAATCCTAGCACTTTGGGAGGCTGAGGCGGGCGGATCATGAGGTCAGGAGTTCAAGATCAGCCTGGCCAATATGGTGAAACCCCATCTCTACTAAAAATACAAAATTAGCCAGGTGTGGTGGCACGTGCTTGTAATCCGAACTACTCAGGAGGATGAGGCAGGAGAATTGATGAACCCAGCAGGCAGAGATTGCAGTGAGCTGAGATCACGTCACTGTATGCCAGCCTGGGCTACAGAGCAAGACTCTGTCAAAAAAAAGAAAAGAAAAGAAAATGGAGAGAAAAGAAACAACATATGTAGGAAACATTTTCTAGGCAGTGGAAAGTATAATGGTATATTGCATTCATTAACAGAAAAAAAGGAATAGGAGAAAGACAAGGTCTATCAAAACAGAAGAAAATGTATTCTACACATTTTCTACACATGTGCCTGAGATTACTGTCTTTCTGCATATTAAACGACAAGAACCAGTTCCATAGGCATACTTAAGGACGAATCATGAGCCATTTAAGCTTCTTTTCTTTATAAATTATCCAACCTCAGATATTTATTTATAGCATGTGAGAACTAACACAGTTTAATTGGTTAAACTGTGTTAGTTTAAGCTAGAGTTGGCATCAACTCTCCAATTAAAAAGGGAGCATATATCTTTGACGAATAGCTTACCATAGAAAACAAACAGGCACCTAAAATACCTTTAACAGGAAATGTTCACAGAGCAATTGTATTGGTTAAAGCAATGCTAACTGATATGATAGAAAAACCTTGAAATCTAAGTGGTTTAACACAATAAATGCTTATTTCTTGCTCATATAAGCCTAGTAAGGGCATGGCAGGAGAAGGCGAGTCTGTGCCACAGTAATTTAGGAACCTTGGCTAAAAGTCTCTGCAAATGGCTTTCAAAGTTCCATTGGGCATTAACGTACAGTCAGCACACAAGAGGTGAATTATGGAGAAAGTACACCCAATTTAAAACAACGTTGAGCTAAAAGTGTCACGCTTTTCTCATTCCATTGGCAAGAAGCAGTCCCATAAGCATACTTAAGGACATGGTAAAAGTTAAAACTGAGATAACTGGCTAGTTAACTGATATGGTTTGGATGTCAGACCCCTGCAAATCTCAGGTTGAGATGTGATTCCCAGTGGTGGAGGTGGTATCTGGTGGGAGGTGACTGGCTCATGGAGGCAGATTTCTCATAAACTGTTTAGTACCATCCTATTGATAATGAGAGAATTCTTGCTCAGTTAGTTCACTTAAGATCTGGTTGTTTAAAAGAATCTGGGATCTCCCCATTCTCTCTCACTCCTGCTCTCACTGTGTGACACACTAGCTCCCCTTCACCTTCTGCCATAATTGTCAGCTCCATGAAGCCCTCACCGCAGATGCCAGCACTATGCTTCATGTACAGCCTGCCAAACCATAAGCCATTTAAGCTTCTTTTCTTTATAAATTATCCAACCTCAGATAGTTATTTATAGCAATGTGAGAACTAACACAGTATGTCCTGGCATCAACTCTACAATTAAAAAGGGAGCATATATCTTTGATGAATGGCTCACCATAGAAAACATAAACAAGAGAATGGAACTAGAAGGAGAAAAGAGGTTAGAAATAGAGATATAAATCTGGGAGGTGTATACTTAATTCCTATGCAGAATGCATAAGAAATATGACATTCCAATGGAGTAGGTATGGAAAAGGTATAACCCAAATACAAGTTACTAGCAATCATATACTTTTTGAAGTAAGATTCAAAAGGGAAAATAAAACTCAGATAAACTCAATGTCACTAAGTCTAAAGGAAGTGTTTTAAGAGAGCAGAGGCAATATGAACTACCAAATCATGAAGACTGGGGAAAGCAAGATCAATAGAGAGAAACACTGATGGGAATTGATGACTATGAGACCATTATGTCACTTTATAATACTGTGACTTTAACAGTTGTGGGAGCAGAAACCATATGAAAAGGGATGACAGAATAAGCAAATTGTGAGACACTTCAGCTCATGTAGATATTAATCTTTACAGATAATCTAAGAAAAAAAAGAAGTGTGCAAAACAATACTGAATGTTGATGATATGGTGAGTTGATAGAAATGTTACTGGATTAGCAAACTGGAATTTTATGAAATATTTAAGTTTGAAGGTAAAGATCCAATTCAAAACAAGAATGTAAATGTGTAGCTATAAACTGTAGTCCTGAGAAAACAAAGTCACAAAGAGTGTGAAGAAGAGCTGTGAGAACAATGGCAGTAAATAAGAAGCTAAAAAAAGCAATTAAATGAACAACAAAATCTGCAAAAGATATATTTGAGTTATTTATGAGGAAACATTAAAACAATTGAAAGATAAAAATTGTGGCCAAAGATACATATTCTTGGATAGAAACACTAATCATAAAGATAGCAATTATTTTTTAGTCAAACTCTAAATACAATATGATCCCAATTTTAAAATACCAACAAGTTTTGTCTTCTTCTGCAGAAGGACATATCTTGATTCTAGAGTTCAGATAGTAATACAAACAGGCATGAAAATCTGTGAAACTGATGAAAAAAGACAAGAAATACGGAAACAATATCTATCTCAAATGTTAAAACGCATTTTACAGCTAGAATAACTAAACAAGTATAGTGAATGCTAAGCATGAAGATACAATGTCAATAGCATTAAAATGCCTGCAAGTAAACTCTCACACATTTGGCAATTGTGTACAGGATAAAGATGGCGTTGCGAATTCATGCAGAAAATGAATATTTCAATAAAATACATTAGGGCAACTAAATTACCATTTAGAAAACAAATAAAAGCATTTGAGTGCTTTTATCCAACTTTCTTTGCAAGCATCTTACTCTAATTATTCCCCAACCCTTCTCTTCTTCACCTTGATTGTTATCTTATCAGCCCAATAGAATATATTATCAATAAATCAAATATTTAAATATAGAATATGAAATGTGCATAATATTACTAAAACAAATCATGGAAATATTTTTAAATAATCTCACATTGAAGCTATTGTCCATTATAAACAGAAAAACAAAAAAGTTAACTACATTAAAAAATAATGAATGACAAAACTCTAGAGGAAGAGTATCAAAAGATAAACTGGGAAAAATATTGATAACTAATATGCTAGGCAATGTGCAAGTCTAAAAAACCTCAAAAAAAATAAACCCCTTCAAAGAAAAAGAAGCAAATTATATAAACTGAGAATTCATACAAATGGAAATATAAGTGATTCTTAAAGCAGAAAAAACTTTCAATCATAATAAGATAAATATAAGTAAGGCCTTTTTTCCCTAATAGATTGATAAAGACTAAAAATATCTGATAATACTCATGATATTGATATGGATGATGTAAGAAAAGGGGCATTATTACACGCTGCTGGTGAGAATGTAATGTTTATGAAAGCATGACATAAATAAATGACAATTTGAAAGCATCTCTCAAAATTACAAACGCACCTAGTTTTAACTTCAGGAATACTTGCACACAGACATGAAAGGTCGGCATAAGGCTATATGTTGCAACATTGCTTATAATAGCAAAGTTATCAAATCAAATATTTCTCTATCGTGTAAACATCCTAAAATGAAATGGTTGCTTTTAAAATCAGAAAACAAATGCAGTAACTGTTATGAGATACACAAATTCCCCCCACAATACACACGCGCACACACACACACACATACACACAAATGTTAATAAGGCAGACTGTTTGAGAGTCATGGTAGAAGAACAGTCTGATAGCTGCATTTTTGGACAGTAAGCAGGCCTAGTCCTTCTGGTGAAACAGAAGTGAAAATGGTTTTCACTGGAAAAAACTGCATAAGATATAGCATGTTACGTAACTATCAACTCAGACTTTCAATGCATAAAGTAACATAGGTTCATTTACTTCTTAGAGACAAAAGCCTTTTCAATAGCCTTTGAAAAGTTGTACTGTCTGAAAAATATAAATAAGTAATGTGTCACCTAACGATGGAGACATCTTCTGAGAAATGCATCATTAGGCAATTTCATCAATGCACAGAACTCATAAAGTGTACTTACACAGCCTAAATGATATCGCCTACTACATACCTAGGCTATATGATACAGCCTATTGCTCCTCGCTACAAACCTGCATAACAAGTTACTCTGTGGAATGCTGTAGGCAACTGTAACTCAAGAGCAAGTATTTATGTATCTATACATGTCCAAACATTAAAAAAGTAAAGTAAAAATATCATATAAAGGATAAAAATGGTATACCTTTATAGGGCACGTATGAATGGAGCTTACAAGACTGGAAATTGCTCTGGGTGAGGCAGTGAGTGAGTGGTGAGTGAATGTGAAGGCCTAGGACATTATCATACACTACTGTAGACTTTATAAAAACTGTACACCTAGGCTACACTAAATTTATTAAAAATGTCTTCCTTCAATAATAAATTAACCATAGCTTAACATAACATTTTACTGTGTAAGTTAATTTTTTAAACTTTGATTCCTTTGTGACACATTTAGCTCAAAATGCATTGTAAAACTCTACAAACATACTTTTATATACTTATTCTATAAGTTTTTTTCTTTTAAAAAATTTTTACTATATTTAAAACTTTTTGTTAAAAACTAAAATGCAAAACACACATTAGCCTAAACCTACACAGGATTAGGATCATCAATATCACTATCTTCCATCTCCACATCTTGTCCCACTGGAAGATCTTCAGAAGCAATAGCACACATAACACACACAGAGCTGTCACCTCCTGTGATAACAATGTTTTCTTCTGGAATATCCTATGGAATGATCTGCCTGAGGCTGCGTTACAGTTAAATATGTTTTTTAAATAAGAAAGAGCACAAGCTAAAATAATGAATAAAAAGTATAATATAGTGAATATATAAGCCAGTAATATAGTCATTTATTATTAAGTATGAACTTTACATAATGGTATGTGATAGATTTTTTTATGACTGACAGTGCAGTGGGTAGTTTACACCAGCATCACCACAAAAATGTGAGTAATGCATTGCACTATGACATGGTGACAGCTATAATGTCACAACAGCTCTAACTTTGCCATACCTACAACGTCACTAGACAATAGATATTTTTCAGCTCCACTACAAACTCACGTGACCACTGTCACATATGCAGCCTACCATTAATTAAAACATCATTATGCAGCACAAGAATGCATATTGACAATAAAATTATGAATTTTAAGTAAATGTGTGTAGTTTTACAAATTGATTAGCCAATAATTTAATTCACTTCATATTTAACTACAGCAACATTTGAGATATGTTCATTTTAACATGTTGACTTCAGTGCAGGATTCAGTTTCCAAAAGAAAGAGTGCCTAAAGACCTTTAAGAGACTGAGACTTAGTTCAATAAAAATGTAGTAGTTTAAGAAATACAGATACTTTAAAAATAACAAAAGATGGAAACACTCAAGTGTCCATCAATAGATGAATGGATAAACAAAATGTAGTGGGCACACGCGTGCGCACACACACACACACCATACACACACAGAGGCATATGGTTCAGCCATAAGAAGGTATGAAGTAATATACACACTACAACATGAATAAACTCTGAAAACTGTATGCTGAGTGAAATAAGCCAGATGCAAATGGACAAATATTGTATGATTCCACTTATGTGAAGTATCTAGAATAGATAAATTCATAAAGACTTAAAGCACATTACATTGCCAGAGTCTGTGGGGCAGGTGGGGATGAGAAGATACTGCTTAAGGGGTTTAGAGTTTCTCTTTAGGGTAGTTAAAAAATTTTGGACATGGGTAGTGATGATGGTTCAACAACACTGTGAATGTAACTAATGCCACTGAATTATACACCTAAAAGTAGCTAAAATGAAATCTTTTACATTATATAGATATTTTACTACATTAAAAAAATAAAGATAAAGATAAGACAGCACTTTTAGAAAACTAATAGCAATTAAATATCCCTGAGGGGATTTTGTAACATTCCCCTTTGTATGTTCCTATACTGCTTTATGCTGTATGTTGCCACACTTCAGAAATACCAAAGCTCAGGATAAGGTACGGAGAATAATAATAATAATTAACCATAGAACAAATTTACAAATGAGGGAAGATACAAGGGTCAGAATTTCTCAATCTAAAAACTAAGGTTGAAATAAATTACTGTAAACACTGAAGATATGGAAGTCAACGTAGATATTTATGAAATCTTAGATGCCTAGAACTTAAATCTAGAAAACAGTACACTCCAGAAGTACATTACTATGTTTCATAGATCAAAGCAGTCTGCCAACTACAAGCAAAATAGTTTCAAAAAATTTGAGGGTTAATTTGCACATTATCAGCATCAGATTATCAAGGAACATTAAAAGGTATATCGGTTACATCTCTATTCTATGGAATTTGACATCATATGAAATACTTATGCTGCCTCATAGGTACCACTTTAAAAGTTAAAAAAAATGCATAAACTAGCAATATGTCTTGCATTTGGAATAATTTAAATCATCCGTAATATTATAAGTTATCTAATATATTTCTATACAAAATGCAAACATGTATAACACATATATTTCAGAAACTCACTCTCAGTCAAATTAGATGACATAATTGGCATTCTGTATTAGAGGAAGTGTGCGGGCAGAGTATAGTCATAGAAGCTGGTTTACTTATTGTTATCTTCAGTATTTTTAAGGAAGATTGCACTTGTGCCATAGAAAAGTATTATCAGACGTGGTGTTCATGCATCAAAGCATAAATTGGTTCATTAACTGTGGGTAGAGTAACAGTATGGAGTATTCTGTGATAACACAAACATAACTTGATCCATTATTGGCATTCATAGTTTCTCTCAAGTGTGTGGTGTTGAGGCACACTGAAGACAGTCAGTCCCTACTATTCAAAACCTAGATCCTTGGCAGCTTCCATTTCACTTGTCTTCTGGGAAAACCCAGTGTGTCACAGTTGAAAGAAGTGGTAATGTGCTCAAATTTCCTTCTGTAGTTTATCCCAAGACCTGGTAATTCTGAATGGCATTTGGTCCAATCACAGAATTTTTATTCCACATTAATTTTGCCTTTCCTAGAACTTTTTTTTCATTTCAAAATCTGCACCAAATAAATCTCAGGATCATGCCATGAAATCAAAGTCCCCAGGCCCCATTTTTGAATCAGGTTCTTTATGCATTCAGTGCCTTTTCAAAACATCAACTCATTATCATTTTTAGGATTTATTTTACGAATATTTTCTCATTTTAACTACTTTAAGCCTCTGTGATTTTATAAATAGTGTCCTTATTATGGTCTGTTTCGGGCTTTTCTCATAGAAACTTTGCTGGTACTCCCAGAGTTGAGCAGCCTATTTTTGTGCTCTCTTGAGGAGACTTGTTCCCTAGCCCTCCCTCATTGTGAATTTGTTCTGGGCTGCGGGCTGCCTCATGTTTTGATGTTTCTGGCCATTAACTAACTCTTGCCTTTCAACCAGGAGCTTCAGTTTCCTGTTTACTGCCCTCTTTGTTGCAGCTCTTTGCTTAGTGCTTCAGTCCGCTTGTCAATAGCATCCTTGGTAACTTTCTGTGTCATCTCTTGCCCTTCCTTCTCCACAGATTGCTTTTCACCAATTTGGCTTTCCAAAGACGGCCTGTCAGCAGCTCAAAGTCTCTTCGACTGTGCTCATTTTAATTATTATTAAAAGGCAGTAAGGCTGACACAAATAGGCGACCACCTACACTGTGGTATTGAAAAGGCACAAGGAATTCGTCCTGTCCAGGCTGCCAGAAATTCTACACAAAAGATTCATTTCCTGATTTCAAAATTTTTAATATTTTTACGGCATCCTGATCAAAATGCAAATAATCTCTTCTGTCAATTCTCAGGTTTTTCTACATATACCTACTGTTTTGCCTATCATATATTCTATTGTACATGGTATTGCTTTTTGCAATTAATTTTATGTTTCTGTGCCCTCAAAAGATTGAAAGCCATTTGTATAATAAAAGTGTGTCAATACTTGTATCTTAGTGTTTAAGGTAGTACATAGTAATGGTGGGTCTTAATATATGGTTGCTGAATTTAAAAATATAAAATATAGGTGGAGAGGTGAGAAACTTATACCATTAACTTTTAATGCATTTATTTTAACTGTAATACTTATGAGTATCCATTAGGGTACTGAAACAATTGATGCAACAGTAAACCCATATAACAAAGGCTTCAACACAGCATGAGGATGTTCTCTCATAGTGAAAAGTCCAAGGGAAGGCAATTACTGATTTAGAACTTCAAGAATGTCAGGGCTAAAGTCTCAGTAATTTCTGGCCTTTTCCTCAAGGTTGCAAGGTGACTGCTCTAGATCCAGTCATCATGTCTACCTTCCAGGAATTATAAAGGAAGGAGGGGCCTGAAGGAAGATAAGGAAAAAAATCTCTATCAAGAAAACAGAACTTTCCCAGAAGTTCCATTGGATTTTTGTTTATATCTCACTAGAAACAATTACGGAAGATTATCTTTCATACCAATAAGGAGAATGAGAAAACAGAGGACTTGTGTATTTGTTTTTGTCTGCAACAATAATAGGATTCAGCAAGTAAGAAAGAGAGGATATTATATTAAATAAGCGAGAAGAACTCTGTGTTACGAGGGATAGTTTCGTGCACTGAGGAGTATGTGAGTGCTGAAAGACAGCCAATGTAAACAGAAGAAAGAGCACACATGAAGTCGACTAATGGCTGCTTCCCCATCCTGCCCACTAATGGCTGATAGTAGTCAGGCATTTGATCTATCAGCTTTAAAGCCTGACTGAATGCATGAGCTCCACGGGAATTCTAATACAACATCTTTGTATTTTTCATTCGGTCTCTTATGAGCTTCATAAATAAGCCTTTTCCTGAACACTTTCAATGTACCTGGTACGGTGATACAATAAGACCTACTTCAAGTTGTCCACTGTAAACTGAACTTTGCAGTAACAGAGTGGTCATAGGGTCTTTAGCAGCCCCCTGAAGAGGTACCTAATTCAGGCTGGGTATATCCTTGTGCAGGGAGGTTAGTCTGGAAAGGATTACAGTAAAAAGTAGAAGAGGAGCTGAATCTTGAAAAAAATAAAAGAACTCACTAAATGAAGACAGCAAAAGGCTGTTACTGACATAGGGAGTTGGTGCATAAAAGAAAGACACAGGGAGGCAAAGAAAGCGGAAAGTATTCTAGGATCTGTAACTTTTTCAGCAAAGCACAACATCCAAGGAGTGAGGACAATGGCAGGCAATGAGACAAGCTAGAAGAGAGGTAAGCAAGAACCAGAGATGGTTTTGGGCAATAAGACACCGTATTATTTTAACCTTATATTAGTTCTATGCCTTGGAAAAATTAGCCTACTCTTAATTGATTGGAGAGGGGTAAAACTGGAGAGGTGGAATTCTGTTAGAAAACTCTTCTAATTGTTCAAAATATCAAGGCCTAAACTAAAACAGTATCAGAGGTTCCACAGACAGTAAACAAATCAAAGAGCCCACTTACCAACCACATGTGTGCATGTGTGTGTGCGTGTGTTTGTGTGTGTGTGATGGGCTGGCAGGAAAAGCCACTGTAGACGTGGGCAGTAATGAGGGCAAAATACTAAGAAAACTCCAAGTTCTTCACTCATTCATTGGTTCTGTTAATTAACTGATTTTTGTAAGGTTAATTCGTGTTTAGGGCAATATAATAATATGCATACAAACTCATAATAATGCCTATACCTCTGACCCAAGCAGGACATAACACAACTTAAACAAGAAAACAGTCACTCAGCCATTGAAGAGCCTAACAATGTGCTTTGAATTGTGGTTAAATAGCCTAGTTCTTAGAGCAAATCTCAAGGGCCAAAAAAATTGATATGCAACACCAGATTTTATTAAGCAAAGAACAGGCCTGTTCACGCTGTGTTTCTGTGATGAGCTACTTAGCAGCCTTCAAAACTACTTATTATATGAAATGAGAAACGTATTACAATGGTCTCTGTAGCAATTACAGAAAATCTGGTATATAAAAATCAAAAAATAATTCTTAACCCATAAAGAAAATGATACAAGCTTCATAAAGCCAATGCAAGTAATTAGATACTTAAATTGAATGCCAATGCACATGAGAATTACACTACATAAGAATTCCCAGGTCCAGGAAACAAAAAACACAAAATAAATGGTGAGTTAGAAGGCTGCAATGCTTTCTAAAATTAACATTCCATTACCCTGATTTTATATTATTCATAAAGATGCCTTGAAGTTCAATAACCCAATACCCTTATTCGTTGTCACTGCTATTATCACCTCAATCATGCTAATAACAAGGAATGTCTTAATGCACCACCCCGTTTGAAAAAATTTCATAGAATAATAAATGCCCGAAGCAATTCTGGCTTTCACAGAAGAGCATCCATATAAAATGATTCCTCTACGCCTTTTCAAAAGATTGCTTTCCTCTATGTTTGGGCATTGGGGATTATTTGACAGTAATGACAAATAAATTAACAAATCACTAGAAATGAATAAGCATGATTAAATTAAATACATAGCACCGTGGTTCTGAGCTCACTTTAAGTCAGAAAGACCTGAATTAGAATCTTGCCTTTTCCATTTATGAGGTTTCTTAGACTCACTAAGCCTTATCATAATACAGAAATAATACGCCGGGTGTGGTGGCTCATGCCTGTAATCCCAGCCTCCTTTGGGAGGCTGAGGAGGGTGGATCACCTGAGGTCAGGAGTTCAAGACCAACCTGACTAACATGGTGAAACCCCATCTCTACTAAAAGTACAAAAATTAGCCAGGCATGGTGGTGAGCACCTGTAATCCCAACTACTTAGGAGGCTGAGGCAGGAGAATCACTTGAACCTGGAAGGTGGAGGTTGCAGTGAGCTGAGATCACACGATTGTACTCCAGCCTGGGCGACCAGAGCAAGACTCCATCTCAAAAAAAAAAAAATAGTACCATGTTCACAGATTAGTGAAAAATAAGGGGTGTGTCATAAGGTACCCAAGTCTGGCATATAATATTAAACACATATTAACGTAAAAGATGATTAAGGACATCCTTTGAAGTAGTGATTTGCATTCCTCTTTTACAGAAGAGACTGAGGCTCCAAGAGAGTCAGCAACTTGTCCACAGCCATGATTTTTACAAGTGGATGTGAAAGCCAGGATTCAAACACAGGTCTATTAAGACAGATTCACTGCTCTGATTTTTTAAATCCATGTTTTTAAAAACATTCTTTCAACAAGTCGGGAATTAATCTAAATATTGTACTGAGCTTATGGTTCCAGAATCAAAGGAGAGAGGAACATACAGAAAAAAATAAAAACAAAAGCAATCTCCTGCAAACAGTTCACAATTGTAGTTCTGCAAATTATTATATTTCAAACAATTTATATGAAATATGGTTAAAACAATCAAGATAATTTAGTCTGGAGAAGAGACAATAAGGGAAAATAATTGCAATTACCAAATTTACAGAAATGTGATTTAGAATATTATGTGCACTTTTACTTTGCAAGTATGGTTTATATTCCCAAAGGATTAAAATTAAATACAAGAAAAAATAAACGTTACAAAACAGGTACTTGCCAATTTTGGCTGCAAAGGTATGGGGTTATTCCCTTGTGGCAAGTAATAAATAAGAGCCTATTTATGATTTATGGGTGAATTATTATGCTTATATTTGCATGTTACATCACCATAGAGGAGTTGCTGGCTTGTAAGGAAATATCAACATTTGGATTATTTAGTTTTTACACAATCAGTATTTTAAAAGCAAATGTAATGTCTGAATTCTCATGTTAAATTATTATAACATTCATGAGTTTACCAAAAAGAACTTGTTCACAGCAATTTGCCACTTAACAAAGTTATTACCACTGAATAACTTGATTATCCTGTAAAATTTTATCTCAATATGTAATTTCACACTTAATAAACAATATATTATTGGCCATTAGCTTGACTGAATAAATTTAGGAATTAAATATTCCTAAATTCAGCTTTCTAGCTGATCACTGACTCCAGATACGGTCATGTATAAAGACAAGAAAAGAATTAAATACAGATTTCTAGACAGTAACACACCATACTGACCAAGTCAACCCAGCATAAAAAGCCCCATCACCATCTAACAGCAAAATGAGACTTCTAAAACGTCTGAATGTCACAGAAGCATATAAATATACAACCACACCAGGGGGCGCTCTTAACACTAAAATGATGGCATAGTTTAAGACACGTGGTGGTCTCAGCTGGCCGAATGAAAGATTTTTCTAAGCATGTAGTACTTGGCACAAGTGCTTATCTTTTGCAAATGTTTGCTGGCAATGCACACATTTCCTTTTGTATCCAACTGTTGGTGTAGTTAAGACTATCGAGTTAGTCTATCAAGTAAAACATTTACTGCTGATAAAAAATATTTTATTTTTGAAACATTTGTCTACTTAAACTGACATCTGTCTCTTACTCTTTCTGTACTTGAACTGATTCTCAATAATAAACATTGTGCTTAAAAGTACATAGACTTTTAAAAAATGAATTCGGTGTGAATTTTAGTTTTTACAAAATTTCCCACCAGAACTTTAACTTTTACTTTGTGAAAGTGTAATCTAGGTAGTGTGGGTCTTTTCCATATTTTCTCATTACCTGTTAGAAATCTGAAGCCCAAATGCTCTCCTCAGAAAGTTTAAGATTCTGCTTCCTAAAAATACAATTAGAAAATTAGTGTCAGGTTTCAAAGACAATGAAAAAGACAAAGGTAAGTACAGGCTATGTTACTCAGAGAAAATCACCATATACTACTCCATTAACAGTAAATATTTTCGTACAAATGATATCTGATTAAAACAAATTTTAAGAAACAACTTAAAGTTGAAATGGAAAGCATCATAAAGCTCATGACAAGGGCATAGCTACCTGTCTTCCAATAGTGGTAGAGAATGAGTCTTCAAACTTTTCTCAATCCATCTGGTTGAGTTAACCCTCTTTTTTATATCAGCTACCTTCATGAGTCAACAACCACCTGTAACCAACCTCGATAGGGAAGTTCTGCCCAAGGTTTGTTTAATATGGACGGAGACTTCTCAGCAACTTCTTTCATGCGAGTTCAAGGAAACAGAAATGGAATTCTGTAATATTTGAGCCCTAAATCAAATTAACCAGCATACTAATACCTCAAATGTGGCTGAAAGAAATACATTTTTCATTCTACAACAAGAGTAAGGATTCAAAGTAAAAAAAAAAAAGCATCTAGAGAAAATGATACATTTATTTACTACTTTAAAGTATAAGTGAATAATGGAAAGTCCTACCCAAAATGCAGATTTTAATAATTTTTAAGGATGTAGGAACACAGAAAGAAAAAAGAACATAAGAACATACAGGTCACAGAAGAAAAACCCCTGCAAGAAGGTTATACTGTGAGAGGAGTCAGGTGACTACCATTGCCTGTTTTACCTCCTTCTTAATGCTTGGAGTAAAACAAGAACTGAGATGGGTACATGCAGCTATGTTTGGTGAGAGGCAGCATTTGATGTAAAATAATCTGGCATATGATTAAATTGCATGAATTTCTATCAACAGCAAAGTCAAGAGGCAGTGGTGCTGGGGTTCTGTGTGGTCAATCCTAGAAGCAGGTTCTGAGCCAGTTGCTAGGAAATAGAGATATGCCTTACCCCCATAAGGGCTGGAATGGTAACCAGAGGGCTACCAATTAACCTAAATTTTAAATCAGACCCTGGTGACAGCTGAAGATACTAAACCAGAAATGGCAAGTTTCCAAAGTTTTTAAGGTAAAATAGTTTTGTAAGTGCCTAAGAGTCCAGGATTAATTGAAGGTGCTGCAGATACCAAGATGAGAACAAGAGTAACTGCATTATTTGTTCATCCATTCAACAAATATTTAATGATCATCTATTTATGTACCAAGAACATATAAGGGCTTGAGATAGAACAATGAACAAAAGAGAGAGAGGTCTGTGTCATGAAATTAACATTCTAATAGGAAACAGGGACCATAAACAATAAATACAAGGAATAACTTGTATAGAATGTGGTAAGATTATAATTATAAAGAACGAAAAAGGAGAGGGGAGAGCAGTATAAAGGACATCTGGAACACAGACTGCAACAGCTAAAAGGTGAATAGGGTAGACCACATCTGTAATGTTCCATGTATGAAAGGCCATGAGGGAAGGAAGGCAGTCAGCCATACAGGCATCTGGGGAAAGAGGGTTCCAGTAAAAGGAAACAGTGAGTTGAAAGTTTCTAACGTGAAAGGGTGCCTGGGCTGCTCAGAAAACAGCAAGTTAGCCAGTGTTCTAGAATGGAATGAAAAAGGGAGCAACGATAGAAGAGGTCAGAGAAGTAACAAAAAAGTCAGATTGTGTAGCTTTTACTGGGAATAAAATGGGAAGCACTTTTACAAACTGGAGAGAAATGGTCAGAGGCTGAATATATTTTGAAAATAGACAGGACACAATTTTCTGATATACCAGTATGGGTATGAAGAATGGAGATTCAAGGATGATAAAAAAGTTTTTTAACTGAGTAACTGAGCTGACATTTAGTGAGGCTAGAAGAGTGTGGGGAAAAAAACAAGTTATTGGTGGAAAATAATTATTCTAGGTTTAGTTATGTGAAATTTAGGATGTCCATTAGATGTATCAAAGAGGAACTATATATAAACTATGTAGTTGGTTATATTGGTGTGAAGTTTGAGGAAGACAGAGCTTAACATTGTAGATACAGCATGAGATATAAGAAGAAATTAGTGCAGATAGAGGAGAGGACAGAGAACTAGCTCTCAAGTGGACAGACTCAGTTGCTCCATTATCCTCACTTTCTGTTGTTCACATCCCTGTATGATTCCCATCTCCTAGAATGTAGGGAGAGTCTGTAACTTGTTTCTAACCAATAGAATATGTGATGGTGAGATGTATGTGAAGCAAGCAGTCATGTAGGGGAAACAATTTGGCAAGAAACTGAGGGAAGCCTCTAGAAACTTAGGGCAACCTCTAGCTGCCAGCTTGCAAGGCCTCCAGCCTTCAGCCAACAAAACATAAGGCCCTCCCTCCTATAGCTTCAAGAAAATAAAGTCTGCAGAAAACTTCAGTAAATTTAGAAATAAATCCTTCTGAAGTCAAGCATTCAGATAACATCCCAGGCCCAAGTGACATCCTAACTGCATCCTTGCAAAAGACCCAGGTAAGCTGTGAGCAGACTTCTGACGCACAGAAACTACAAGATAAAAAAATGTCTGTTGTTTTAAACCACTACATTTGTAGTAATTTGTTATGCACCAATGGAAAAGTAATATGATTCCTGGGTTACTCCAGCATTTGCAGGCCAGGGAGCTAAGAAAACACCAATAAAAAGACCAAGGAAGAAAGAGGCCGGGGAGGTAAGAGGAAAATCAAGAGAAAAGCATTTCTGCACGTGGCTTCTTGCCAGCTTTCTCAAACAGAAATAGAGACAAAAATGTAAGGGAAGGTTGAATCTGCTGACATTCTAGAAGCTGACAGCTAATCAGCATTGAAAGGGACAGGAGAAGCCAGGTTCAGCCACTTCCACTCCAGACTCAAGGTCCTCTATTTTGCCCCTACCTAGCAGAAGGCGGTAATAGGCAGTGATGTTGCATGGAAATTGGTAGAACCCAGAAAGTGTTTCTGTTCTTTCTGTTCTAGATGCTTATTCACTAATCACTCTAGATCTTACACAGAAAGATTTACATCTGATTTTTAGCACTGATGAATTTTTTGGGGAGTGGGGGTCCTTGTAACCTACCAAGCTGTTCATTGCTAAGTAAATGACATTCAGCCTTATTAGGCTCCTGTGAAGACCCAATTAGTGCCAGAGCTATGCTATTTCACTGTTTATAAGGCTTTGAAGTTTGGTATTTCAAAACTCACTAATAGTAATCAAAGTCCGCTCATTTTAATTACTAAATAGCTAACATATCTATTTTTAAACTTTTCATTGTTATAAGACATGCTTGGATTGGCTTTTAATTTATTTTTCAAAAATATCAATACAATCAAATCTAATGAGCATGTGTAATGCGAAAGGCCCTGAATTAACTAGGTATAGCTCAGTGAAAAAAGCTGGCCCCCGCTGCTTTTTGCATACCTATAATTTGTATGCAAACTTATGCTATTTTGACTGTTGTACAAAAACTGTGTTATGCCCTAATGTGATTAGTATTCAGCTTTAATCCAGATTTATCTGTGGGGAGTATACTATTTTCTTATAATGGTTTGAAAGCAATTTTTTCTCTTATTCATTCACTTAATGAAGATTTATTGAGCACTTACTTAGTTACACAAAGGGGAGAGTTGGATTAAAAAAAAGAGTATTTAAAGTTCTATGAGACACATCCAAAATGTGTCCCTTTTTTTTATGTCTCATCTATGTGTATGTGTTCATATACATAATATATATGGTGTGTGTTTGTGTGCATATGTGTATATATATTTATATATGCACAATCATCCCTTGGATTCCATGGAGGATTGGTTCTAGGACCTCCTTTGGATACCAAAATCTGCAGAGGCTCAGTTCCCTTAAATTAAAATGGTGTCATATTTGCATAAAGCCTATTCACATGGTCTTGTATACCTCAAATCACCTATAGATTACTTAAAATAGCTAATACAATGTAAATGCTATGTAAAGTGTTACATTATTATTGGCCATTCAAAGTTGCTCAAGCCTGTAATCCCAGCACTTTGGAGGCCACAGTTGGCGGATCACCTGAGGTTGGGAGTTCGAGACCAGCGTGACCAACATAGAGAAACCCCATGTCTAATAAAAATACAAAAATAGGCAGGTGTGGTGGCACATGCCTGTAATCTCAGCTACTCAGGAGGCTGAGGCAGGAGATTCACCTGAACCCGGGAGGCAGAGGTTCAAGCAAAACTCTGTCTCAAAAAAGCAAGACACACTGAGGTCTGTTAGGGGGAACTAGGGGAGGGACAGCAGAGGGTGGGGAGTTAGGGAGGGATAACATGGGGAGAAATGCCAGATATAGGCAATGGGGAGGAAGGCAGCAAACCACATCGTCATGTATGTACCTATGCAACAATCCTGTATGTTCTTCACATGTACTCCAAAACCTAAAATGCAATAAAAGAAAATAAAAAATAGTGTTACACTATTGTTAAGAGAATAATGACAATAAAAAAGTCTGTACATGTCAGTACAGATGCAATTTTTTCTCCAAATATTTTAATTCTACAATTATTTGAATACATGGCTAACTATACACACACACATATGCATACCCACACACATATGCATACACACACACACATTATATATCTGAGTCTGCTAGTAATAGAACTCTGCCCCTTGCAGAGGGCTAACTATACACACACACACACATATGCATACACACACACACTTTATATGTCTGAGTCTGCTGGTAATACAGCTCTGCCCCCTGTACCATCAGCTTTTCCCGTATGCATACACACACACACTTTATATGTCTGAGTCTGCTAGTAATACAGCTCTGCCCCCTGTACCTCATCAAGGCTAAAAGATTAAATCAATTGCTCCTATGTTTTCTTTTGTTTTGTTCAGTTTAGCAGTATTCACTTCCCTTAGTAATGCCTTTGACATTGTGAAACAGAGATATGTAAGATTAGATCATGGCATGGAGGAGTTTTTAACTTATTTTATTACTAACGACTCTGTAATTTTAAATGCCTGTCCCCATTTGAATATAGGCTCCTCCACAGCAGGGGTTCCTATTAACTTTTCACTGATGTAGCTTTTAATGCATAGTATCTGCTCAATAAGCACTGACTGATTAGCTGCTTTCCAAAATGATTTGAAGTGGCTTGCATGAAAATAGTAATGGAGAGTTAGACAAACAAATATGCTGTTAGATAAGGATGTATAAATTATACCTAATAAGGTATTATATAATGTGTAATACAGTTTTTACTTAACAATTTATTAAATTGGAGACAATGAATATTTTAAAAAATATGTTCATATAACTACTGTACTTGAAAATAGCCCTGTGCCTTCTCACAACTGTCATAAAAAGAGAAACAGATATTGTGTAATTGTATTGCCAACTAAAAGAAGTATTTTTATCAACAACGAAAATTTTCCTGAGTGGTAAATTCTAATAATAATTTATTGCAAGGATTAGACTAAAGGAAAAATAAGAGCATGTGTCTTCTTTAATGGTCTTAAAGGAAGATAGATAAATTGACTTAAAATTGAGATATTGGATTGAGTAAGATACGAGCCTCCTCCTAGGATTTAGACTTTGATTCTATTGACTGTCACCTTCTGTGTTATTGATGCCTCAGTAATTAATCATTAGGACACACTGATGAGCATTTTCGAGACCAGGGGAAAAGCAGGCTGCAAAATGCACAAAAATTTCTTGTACTTTCAAAGTGCATAAATATTAAAATAATATAAATATCTCACATGAAAAAATACCTCAATTTACCTCAATATTTATATCTATTTTCCACTCCCTAAAAATGTAAGATGTATTTCATTTTAATATAAAGTGCCACATGAAGTTACATGAATGAACACAATGTTAGCCTATAAAGCACTGACAAAAAATGTAAATTACTAACACTGTAAAGAAGTATAATTATTTACCACAGTATTATATAAGTGACAGCAAACTGTTATTCCTTACTACTGTACATAGGCCAAACATGTTACCTGCCAATACTAAGCCCAGCTACTTAACCCACTGCCCCTGCTAAGTGCAATCATTAGGTGGTCAGGCTTTGCACTATGTGTCCACGTCCAAAAAGGGACAGAACTGACAAGATAACAATTATAATCTAAGGACAAGGAACCCGTTAAGTTTGCTTGTGACATTTCATGAGGACTGGTTCAACTTAAAAAAAAAAAAAAAGAGATCTTGGCCAATTTATTTCCTTCTCTTTGGATGTGAATTAAGAAGTACCAAGAACCTGAAGCAGTCACAGACTGTGACAGGAGCATAAAGAGGTAATGAAAGTGATTGGGGTACAAAGGCACAGGGAGCAGTGGAGCTGCTATTAGAGATCTTTTGGCCCACCACAGGATCCAAGAAGGTAGGTGACTCCCAAGAGGACTGACTTTGCAGTTAGATATGAATCCAGTACCTTTGTCTTGAGATAACTTGAGCAAGTATTAGTTGAGAGGAACTAGAAAAGATAAAGAAATTGTATATCTAAGGTAAGCAAAACCAGTTTTAAAGTATTCTTAGATATTTATGAATTTCAATTTCTCTTACTCCAGATAATAAAACTAATTTCAAATCAGACATGAAAGAAGAAAAATGAACTCAATGAATTTTAATAGTATTTTAAACTTTTTATTTTGAACTAATTCAGACATAGAGAAAAGCTCCAAAATTAGTAAGCATTCTGTTATATCCTTCACTCATTTCCCCTAATATTAGCAACTTACATAATAAAAGTACAGGAAATTAAAAGTGATACAGTATTATGAACTAAACTCTAGACTTTATTTGGTAGTCACCAATTTTTTCATTAATGGCCCTTTTCCATCCCAAAAGATCCTATTCAGGATCTCACATTGCATTTAGCTGTTATTTCTACTGAGTCTCCTCCATACTATAATAGTTCCTCAGTCTTCCCTTTACTTTCATGACCTCGATACTTCTGAAGAATATTATTTTGTAAAATGTCCTTCAACGTATGTTTGTCTAATGATCTCTCAAATTAGAATGAGGTTATTCATTTTTGATAAGAATACTACAAAAATGGTTTTGTGACTTTCTTAGCACATCAAAATCAAAAGGTTCACGATATTTAGCAATGTGTCTTATTCCAAATGATGTTTACCTTGTGATCATTTGATCAATTTAATGTTAAGCATGCTTTCCTACAGATTTCTTTTTGTAGTTGATAAGCATCTTGGGAACATACTTTGAGACTATGCAAATTCTCTTTCTTCCAACTAGTTTTTGTATCCATAGGAGACTTTCTCTGCGACATGTATTACTGTGGTGTTTGCCTAATGGTAGTTCTCTATTTCCTTATTTCCTTCTACATTTATTAATTAAAATTCTACTGTGAAAAGCAGTTGTCTGTTTTCCCTCATGTATCAATTTATTTATTGATATCAGCAAAGACTCATGAACATTTCCTTTTATTCTGGATGTTAAAATCCAGTACTATTATTATTTATTGCTCAATTTGTTCATTAGGAGCTCTTTCAGATTGTACCCTATGCTCTTATGACAAACCCCTTTTTTCTTTTCTCTTTTAGCACTTTCTAATAACTCAACATGTTAAAGACTCAATTAGCACTTTTTTCTTACCCTAACCCCGAGATCAACTACTTCTTTAAGGAGTTCTAATTACCTTTTATGAGTAGTGGTATTTGAGGAACAAAGTCTAGGTCCTAGGTATCATCATTGTTGAAGGAGTACCATTGGTTTTGATCCTCTTACCAGTCATAGTTAGGTTATGTAAGTATGAATACACACACACACACACACACACACACAGAGAGAGAGAGAGAGAGAGAGAGAGAGAGAGAGAGAGCTGATTTTCATTATTTGCTATTTGAAGATTCACCTGTTCACTAAAATTTATTTGTAACCCCAAAATCAAATCCAAATCAATTCTCAAGATATTTTCAAAGTCATTTGCAGAGCTGGGCAGAGTGGTGAAAAATCTGAGTCACCCAGTGCATATGATCACAGCTGAAGTTGAACAAGGCAATGCTTTGCCATCTCATTTCAGTCCTCATACTGTAGATACATGTCCTATTGGAGATCTGTGCAGTGCCACTTTTTTGCATTTCTGTGCTTTGTGTTGCTGACTTTGCTTTAAAATAGTCTCCAAGTGTAGTGCTGAAGCGCTGGCTAGTGTTCTTAGGCACAAGAAGGCTATGATGTGCCTTACAAAGAACACATTCATGTTACTTTAGTCATAAGTTATAGTACTGCTGGCTGTGAATTCAATGGTAATGAGTCAGCAATATGTATTAAATGAGATGTCTTTAAGCAGAAACATACATAAAAGGAAGTTATGCATTGATTGACTGATTGATTGACAAAAATGTGACCAGAGGCTCATGTGAACTTCACTATGTATTTCCTTAGGAGCAATACTGCAGTATTTGCTAGCTCAGTCACTTTCTAGACCATCACTACTGTGAATACCAGGAATTAACTGTATTTATTCATCTATTTATCAACATATATGTGAAAAACAAATAACATATCTATACCTCTCATTCTAATCCACATAACACCACGGGATTCATTTAACCCTCCCCCTTTACCTTATTTTTATACTTATTTCTCCAACAGTCAGAAATCTGGCTCTCATCATCTAAAATTTATTTACTCATTTGTTAATTATAGCATATACATAAACATTTTAGAAAATATATGTGCATAAAATACATATTTTGCCAGTCAATTATCCTATTAAAAACATTTATGATTACAGCAGTTATGTACATTTTTTTACATTAACCATAGAGTATCCTGTGAAGACACTGTTTTACCACAGTAATTTTAGTTATTCTCTATTCTCTTTAATGTGATTATCTCACTCATTTGTAATACAATTAGGCTTGTCTTTCATTGTTTGTATTTTATTTTGGCTTCCCTCACATCAGTACTTGTCTTAACTTAAAAGTTAGTTATGGAAAGAGATATATCCATAGGAGTGTGATTAGTGATAACTTCTCATTCAATTGATTCTGCATTATCTACAAACTATGAATTTAGCTTGTTTCCATTTCAGTTCTGGAAATCAGGTTTACCACATGTAGTTGTATATTTAAGTATAGGTTTTCACGTAGGTGGAATGAGAAAAGTTTAAAGCAAAATAATTAAATGTCTTACTTGTGGATAATTCAAGTGAAGATTAACTCTGCTTCTTTAAAATTAATTTTAGCCATATAAATCAAGGCACAAAGATATGTTGAGCTGAATATAGAGTGATTATTTTTAAATTAGACTACATATTGATTTTATTTTGCCTCTTAATTAGTCGTTCGGAACAAATATATTACAATCTATATTAACATATTCATCAACATGTATCAGCATACAAGATCTTACAGTTTTCACATTTATTTTGGGTAATTGGCTAGCTAATACGTTGAGGTTTTTAAAAGTATTAATGAATTTATAAAACACGCAATAGTATTCATGAATTTATAAAACATGCAATAGAATAAGTATTTCTCTTTATATAATATATAAAAGGACATGTTAATATAGATCCCATGAGGGCTCTAACATTATACAGTATTCAAGAAAGCTGACAGATTTGACAGTATGAATAGGAAAATTCTTCATGATGGTATTCAAGACACTAGCTACTAGCCAGAAGTGGCCATTTCAATTCAATTTTAAATTGGTAAAAATAAAGTAACTGCATTGGACAGTGCAGACATTTTCATGACTGCTGAAAGTTCTATTGGGCAGCACTGTTCTACACTGTAAATTCATGAGGTTAGTGCCTATTTTTCTTGTGCCACCACAGTGCCTTAACACATGGTAGACATTCACGACACATTCAGGAAAGAAGTAAACAAATGGACAATAGTATCAGGAACAAAATCTGGCAACATGTATCAAAAGATGTTCATTACACAATATGTATAATATAAGACATTGAGAAAAATCTACGTATCCAATAAGATGCAGTCATTAAAGTAATATATTCTTATAATGGAATATTATAAAACCATTAAAAAAGGCTGCTTAGAAAAAATGACTCAAAAGGAGTTATATTCTATAGATAAGTGAAATATGCCATTGTAACATTTTATTGGGAAATAATTATGAAAATATAAACATCAAAAGCTAATGCTCAAAGAAATTAACAAAAGTTTATTAGGCCAGGTGTGGTGGCTCATGCCTGTAATCCCAGCACTTTGAAATGCTGAGGCAGGTGAATCACCTGAGGTGAGGAGTTCGAGACGAGCCGTTCGAGACGAGCTTGGTGAAAACCCATCTCTACTGAAAATACAAAATTAGCCAGGCATGGTGGTGGACGCCTATAATCTCAGCTACTAGGGAGGCTGAGGCAGGAGATCACTTGAACCCAGGAGGCAGAAGTTACAGTGAGCTGAGACCGCACCACTGCACAATAAATTTTTTTTCTTTTCTCCCTGTGGTACTTCAGGATGCACAAGAAATTAACAAAATATTAGCAAAAATATTTATATATTATTTATTTGATGAAAAAGGGGAAATTTAATGATTTCTGTGATTGTATACTTTTCTCTCTTTATTTTATATTAGGAATAAGTATTGAAAAGAAGGATTTTCCATAAAGATTTTCAATACTTATTCCTAATTTAAAATAAAGAAATAAAAGTATGCAGGAAAAATAAGAAAATATATACTAATTGTCATAGAAGAAAATATGATGAAGGCATTAAAAACATGCTTTTGAATAATATTAATCTATGGTACATGTATATTGTGCTACTCTGATTTATAGATTGAAAAAAAAATGAAAAAAGTATTTAAATCACAAGATCCCAAATTCGTTGAACTCATATAATGAAGAGATATATAATATTTGTTTATTACATGATATTAAAAATATTTTAACATACTAAATCAAGTAGATCAAGTAGCATGTGGGTTTCACATCACTTTGCATTCAGACAGGTGTTTAAGCATTTATTGAAATGAGAGAAATAGAAAATTCACTGTTTACAATGGGTTTCTCTGGGTATTGAGGTGACAAGAAATTTTCATAGTTTTAAAACACTTTCATAGTTTTAAAACATTTAGATGTCTGGTTTTCTTTTATAATAAAAAAAATAATAATGTTTATTTTTAAAAATCCTAGCAGAGTGCGGTGGCTCACTCCTGTAATCCCAGCACTTTGGGAGGCTGAGGCAGATGTATCACTTGAGGTCAGGAGTTTGAGACCAGCTTTGCCAACATGGAGAAAACACATCTCCACTAAAAATACAAAAATTAGCCAGGTGTTTTGGTGCACCCTTGTAATTCTAGCTACTTGGGAGGCTGAAACAAGAGGATCTCTTGAATCTGGGAAGCAGAGGTTGCAGGGAGCCAAGATCACTGCGCTCCAGCCTGGGCGACAGAGCAAGACTCAGTCCTAAAAAATAAAATTAAATAAATCCCTAAAATCTAAATTGTCTGCTTTCTCCAGTTCCTAAAAATCAGTGAGAAATGTCAGCCAGGCAGAAGGTGTGAATGACTATAGAACCAGTATGTCTTTTCAAAGCCCTTAGCTGACATTACCCAACTCAGTCCTGCTTTACTTCACACATTCACCTCAGCTCAGCACTAGAGGATTGGGGCATTAACTTTCACTCTTCAGATTATTTTATATGGACTAAGGTAATTTGTTATGGCATTCATAAGTTCTTCTCAACTGCAAAGTTCAGTTTTCATTCTTTAGTTTCCTCCCATAGTGACTCACTCATTCAGTACGCGATATAACTTTAGCCAAAAATGACATCAAAAAGTTGGACAGGGAACACTGCCCCTGCCCCCACCCCAAACAGAAACTACAGTTTTCATCCTAGAAAGCACCTTTTTCTTAGAAAGGGTAAATTAATACTTGAAGGCCAAAACTACCCCTAGAGGCAAAGAGGTATTTTTCGGTTTGTTTTGAATAATTTAGAAAGGGCTTAAGGCAAGCTGTTAAGGTGGCTCACACCTATAATCACAGGACTTAGTGAGGCCAAGGTGGGCAGATCATGAGGTCAGGAGATCAAGACCAGATTGGCCAACATGGTGAAACCCTGTCTCTACTAAAAATACAAAACTTGGCCAGGCATGGTAGTGCATGCCTGTAATCCCAGCTATTCAGGCAGCTAAGGCAAGAGAATCACTTGAACCCAGGAGGCAAAGGTTGCAGTGAACTGAGATCATGCCATTGCACTCTAGTCCGGGCAACAGAGCAAGACTCTGTCAAAAAAAAACAAAAACAATGTTTTGTTTTTACTAATCTAACAGCTGAAGGTCTATTTGTTTGTTTGTAGGGGCAAAGATTAGTAAGATATATTTGCACTAGAAAATTTCACAACTAATTTCCGAATTTCACAAATTGGTGAAATGCTGAATATAAATAATTGGGCAATAGAGATAGTTAAAAAGTTTATCAAACTTTTTAACTTTAAAAGTTAAACTTCAAGTAATCACAAGTTAAAAACTGAAAACTTTGTCATTATGCCAGTTCTTACATGCACATCATAAGTGTATTACAGAGTGAAGAAAATAAGCACATAGTGACAAGCCTAGTGGTTAAGGGCACAGAACTGGAGTCTGATGGTAACAGTAAAAATCTCCCCTCCACCTCTCACTAGCTTTGTAACTTGCCAAGTTACTTAGCCTTTCTACACCTCAGAGTTCCAACTGTAAATAAGGATAATAACAACACTTACTCTATCTGGCTCTTTTGAGAATAGAATTATACCACATAGTTAACAAGTACTAGTTGATTTGGACTGTGAGATGGAAAACATTTTTCAGTGAAATCCATGTGGTTTGCTTTACAAATATCATAAAACGCTAAATTTCTTTTTAAAATTTAAATATCTGTTTGCAATGGAGTCATGAATGCTGGATACTAGTTGAGGGTCTTCTACCTCCAGGTGAACTGTGGGCAAACCATTTTTTTCTCTAGGCTTCAGTGGTGTCATGAGGGGGCATACTGGATAAGCCTTATACTCCTTTGCTGCTTTCAAATTCCTACGATCTATAGAGCTGGGAGAAAAAAAGTTTTAATACTGCTGCTTACAAAATATTTTCACAGTAGGAACTGAAATAGTGGAACATTTCAACATATTTATGTAACAGCCAAATTAAACAAAAAGCAAGTAGAATTCCCCAGTGGAAGAGCTACAGAAGTAAAAAAAGATCAAAACACAGAATTTTCAGAATGTATGCAGTATTAAAGTTTCAGTGAACCAATAAATGGGAGAAAAGACTTGAAGAGCTAACACTGGTGTTGGGAAGAGCAAAAGGAATAAGAAGTTTTTTTGTGTGTTGTTATGTTTTGTTTCTGTGTTTCTCTTCTTTGCAGTCTAAAATGTATTCTACTGAAATAGTTACATCCTTTTAATTCATAATCCAATTTAACTAGCATGTGTTCACTTATCATTTAGTGTAACTACTAGAAGCTGTCGGGGTTTTTGATTAATTTTATTAAATCTTGCCACTTGTTGACATCCCAACCCCACTCCACTTCAATATATACCAAAAAAAAAAAGGAAAGAATTATTGTAGCATCGCATTTAGACAGAGTCTCATTCTGTCGCCCAGGCTGCAGTGCAGTGGCAAGACCTCGGCTCACTACAATCTCCACCTCCCAGATTCAAGTGATTCTCCTACCTCAGCCTCCTGAGTAGCTGAGACTGCAAGTGCACACCACCATGCCTGGCTAATTTTTATATATTTAGTAGAGATGGGAGTTTCACCATACTGGCCAGGCTGGTCATGAATCCCTGCCCTCAAGTGATCCTCCCGCCTCAGCCTCCCAAAGTGCTGGGATTACAGGCATCAGCCACCATGCCTGGCCACATCACTTATATTCTAAGACATATAGTACACTAATGCAAGTAGCATGTGAGTTTCAGGCCATTTTCCATTCAAGAAAACATTAGTTTTATATTTAATACATTAAAAAAAAGGAAGGATATAATTATAGAGCTTTAAAATGCTGCATCTCAAAGTTATACATGATATAATTATTCAGTTTGGTGGAGGTTGAGACACCCTAGAAGGATTACTTAATAAATCTGGGGGAGCAGGAGACTTTTTCAAACACTATAGCTTTGCTTATTCCAATTCCTGCTAAATGCTGTATGTGTGTGTACAGAATTTAGGTCAGGTTCAAAAGGTCCTTTAAGAACATGGAAATAAAGCACTGCCCTTTCCCACAAGGGAAAGAATTAACTCCCCCATTCAACCAAAAGACTTGGTCTTACTAAAAATTTGGAAAGAAGGATTCCCTAAGGATGAATTACATCAAAATGGAAGGGCCCCTATAAGGTGTTGTTAAGTATCCCCAAAGCCATTAAACTTCTGGGGAACACCAGCTGAGTACACTTATCCAGAATTAAAACCATTTCTTATGAGCCTCCACAGGTTTCAGATACAGTGTTGCTTGTGAGTCCCTGAAGGCCATCCACTACATTTTTTTTTTAAACTAAAGGGAAGTTAGCTTCACTGGAGAAGCCAGCAACCAAAGGGAGGTGTTGAACTAGCATTCAAAAACCATCTCTCCAAGTTGTGCCTCTGGATCAAGAGTTTTTAAGGGAAGTTAAAGGAAATCATAAAAACATTTTTGTAGAATGATCATGTGCAGTCTCAGGTGGGCAGTTAATCACTGCTTTCTTGGTCAATGTTTTGTGGTAGTCTGCAGGCACCATCAGCCTATTCTCATTAGGTCAGTGAGCCCATTCCTAGAGTTGTTGGTCAGAGTTTTGTTTTTTGTTTTAATTTCAATAGCTTTGGGGATACAACTGTTTTTTGTTACATGACTGAATTAACAGTGGTGAATTCTGAGATTTTAGGGCACCCATCACCTGAGTAATGTACAATACACCTGTATAGTTTTTTAAATCTCTAACACTGCTTCTACTCTCCCCCTTCTGAGTATTATATTAATATCACTCTTATACCTTTGGGTACTAATAGCTTAGCTCCCACTTATCAGTGAAAATGTATGTTTTTGGGTTTTCCATTCCTGTGTTATTTCACTTAGAATAATGGCCTTCAGCTCCATCCAACTTGCTGCAAAAGACATTATTTTGTTCCTTTTAATGGCCAAGTAGTAGTTCATGGTTATACACATACCACATTTTCTTTAGCCACTCATTAGTTGGTAGGCACTTAGATTGCTTCCACATGTTTGCAATTGTACGTTGTGTTGTGATAAGCATCTGTGTGCAAGTATCTTTATCACATTAACATCCTCTTCTCCTTTGGTCCACTACCTTTGTAAAAGGACCAACACTCAGTTTGGCACAGTGACGTGATGCTGTGGTAAGCACAGGAGTATCCATTTTGATCTTCTTCCTGATTATAAAACTCCTTCTCTGCTGCTTTGAACAACGGCTTCCACCTAGTAAATACATCTTTTGTCCTCATTGGGTGTAGAAGACGCTCTAAGGTCCAGCCAGACATCATGCTGCCTCTGACAATCCTGCTTGCTTCCCCAGTGAACCTAATTCAGTGTGGGTGGGAGCAAAACTCTTCAGTAAATATTTCAATAAAGTATAGCATCAATGAATCATCTTGGTTGCTGAATCTGTCATCAACATCCCCAGGATAGAGTTCCACATTCTGGCACATCTGGAAAATCTCACAACTGTCTCTCTGGACCTCCTAATTAACCACCATAATCTCTTAGTATACAGACTCTTACCTGTTAGGTGGAACTCTGCCCCACTTAACAGATTCTACCTAATTTCCTCCACCACTGTTATCTGGACCTGAGAGATTGGGTACTGGTACCTCCAGTAATCTAGTGACACTACCTTTTGCACCCATTGCTGTGTTAATGACACAAGAGTGGAAGATTCCCTATAATGCTGTGTTCCAACCCTAGTTTCCAAGTTCCCAAGGTTGCACTAAGATAAATGGGATCCAACTTCTAAGTAAGGAAACCATACACAATGCCTCCTCCAGGGTCAATACATGCAAGGAAAAAGCAACTGCCTAATCTGGGATGGTGGAAGTATTGCCCCCTTCTGGAATATAGGAGCTGTTTGACCACTCTTATTGGAATTGGGGGAAAACACCTCTAGATCCAACTTGGTAGCTGAGAATAGACATCGTACCACATATGGCCTCAATTTGTGACCTAACTGGTTCACTTTTGTCTGTGGTTATGAGTGGGAAGAAATCCTATTCTGTAAATACCCCTAACTCCCTGGAGACCCACCTATTCTTTTAGGAATAGCTTTCTTTTTTATATAAAAAAAGTGTATATTAAAACAAAATGTTTTGTATATCAAAACAAAACCGTATGTTGGTCACCACTGCCCCTCTGAGGGTGACTGTCTATAACCCCATAAGGCCCAATAATACCAGAAATAAACAAACAATAGCAGTAATTCTGGTGATAAGCAGGGCAGTGATAGAACTACTGGCTTATTGGAGTTGCTTTGCCTACCTGAGACAATCCTAAGGAATTTGACTCAAACCCCAGAATAATTGGCCACCAACATAGGTCAGGCACTAAAGAGAATTCAAGAGTCCCTAGACTTTTGGCAAATGTAACCCTTGACTAGTGTTGTATTATTTACTACCTGAACAACAGTCTATGTTGTTATTAATTAGAACTGCTGTTCATATATTTAATAACTCTGGACAAGTTGAGATTAACATTCAAAAAATATATGAACAAGCTACCTGGCTATACAGAGAGAACCAGGGCACTGATTCCACCTATATCTGACTGACTATTAAAACTGCCCTACGAAATCTCGCCTGGTTTTTACCTTTCATATGACCTTTAATAGCTCTTGGTACTACTAATTTTGGCCCTTGCTTGTTACCTCTTAGTAAAGTTTGTGTCTTCCAGATTACAACAATTCCATTTAAAGACAATGCTGTCACAAGGCTTCCAATTCATCCTGTCTTCTGACCCAGGAAACAGAGATAGACTGCCTTTGGCCTCCTTACATCAGATATCTACAATATCTACTCCTCCAATGTTAGGAAGTACCTATACTCATAAGATCAGCAGGAAGCAGTTACAGAAGTTGGACCTCCACACTCTTCTATAACCCCTTTAGCATTAAGGAGGAGTATATAATCTCTGATGGGAGAAAATAAGATAGGAGACCAGTAGGATTTGTGTTCTGATCCTGACAAGGTGAAATCAAGAAACTGGCTGGAACCAGCAAATGGTGCCAAAGGCAGTCTCTAGTCGCCTTTGATGCTCATCAGCAAATGACACCCCTACCAGCATCATGACAGTTTACAAGTACCATGGCAACACCCAGAAATAACCACTTCTCTAGATATTTCTGAATTGCCCAACCCTTAATTTGCATGTAATTAAAAGAGGATATAAATGCAGAGAACAAACAGCCCATATCCTGCTGCTCTGAATGTACTGTCTATGAGTTGGTATTGCTCCACAAGGCGCAGCCACTCTGCTGTACATGGCCATGTCAATAAATCTGCTTCTGCTGAACCAATATTGCCTCCCAGGGGTGAAGCCTGCTTGATCACGGTGGATTCGCTTTTTGATATGCTACTGGATTTGGTATGCTAAGATTTGTTGATTTTTGGATTGATGTTCATCAAGGATATTGGCCTAAAGTTTTTCTTTTTGTTGTCGTCCTGTCTCTGCCAGGTTTTGTTATCAGAATGACAATGGCCTCATATGAAGAGTTGAGGAGGAGTCCCACCTCCTTAGTCTTTTGGAATAGCTTCTATAGGAATGGTACAAGCTCTTCTTTGTACAACTGGTAAAATTCAGCGGTAAATTCATCAGGTCCTGGGTTTTTTTTTGTTTTTGTTTTTAATTGTTAGGCTATTTATTACTTATTCAACTTCTGAACTCATTATTGGTCTATTCAGGAAATCAATTTCTTCCAGGTTCAGTCTTAGGAGGGTGTATGTATTTTATTTCTTTCAAAAACCAACTCCTGGATTATTTGATCTTTTGAATGGTTTTTTGTGTCTCAATTTCCTTCAGTTCAGCTCCAATTTTTGTTACTTCTTGTCTTCTACCTTGAGGTTGATTTGTTCTTGCTTCTCTAGTTTTTTCAGTTGGGAAGTTATATTGTTAACCTGAGGTCTTTCTCACTTTCTGATGTGGGCATTTAGTCCCATAAATTTCCCTCTTAACACTGACTTAGCTATGTCCCAGAGATTCTGGTATGTTGCATCTTTGTACTCATTAGTTTCAAAAAACTTCTTGATTTCTGTCTTAATTTCAGGATTTACCCAGAAATCACTCAGGGACATTTTGTTTAATGACCACATAATTGCATGGTTTTAAGCAATCTTCTTAGTCCTGATTTCTATTTTTTATTTTAATGTGGTCCAAGTGTGTTTGGTATGATTTTGGTTATTTTGCATTTGCTGAGGATTGTTTTATGTCCAATTATGTGGTTGATTTTAGAGTAAGTGCCATGTGGCAATGAGAAGAAAGTGCATTTTGCTATTTTTTTTGGTGAAGAGTTCTGTAAAGGTCTATCAGATCCATTTGGTTCAATGTTGAGTTCAGGCCCTGAATATCACTGTTAATTTTCTGCCTTGATGATCGGTCTAATTCTGCCAGTGGAGTGTTGAAGTCTCCCACAATTACTATGTAGAAGTTTATGTTTCTTTATAGGTTTCTAAAAACTTATGAATCTGGGTGCTCCTATGTCGGGTGCATATATATTTAGGATAGTTAGGTCTTCTTGTTGAATTGAATCCTTTACTATTATGTAACGCCTCTGTCCTTTTTTATTTTTGTTGGTTTGAAATTGTTTCATCTGAAGTTAGGATTGCAACCCCCGATTTTTTCTGTTTTGTTTGCTTGGTAGATTTTCCTTCATCCCTTTATTTTGAGCCCATAAGTGTCATTACATGTGAGATTGGTCTCCTAATAACAACATACCACTGAATCTTTTTTTTATCCAGCTTGCCACTTTGTGTCTTTTAAGTAATGCATTAGTTCATTTACATTCAAGGTTAGTATTGATATGTGTGGGTTTGATCCTATCATTGTGTCGTTAGCTGGTTATTATGTTGGATTGTTTGAGTGGTGGCTTTAGAGTGACCCTGGTTTGTGTGTTTAACTGTCTTTTTCTATTAGTTGGTATGAATTTTCCTTTCTATATTTAGTGACCCTTTCAAGTTTTCTTGTAAGACAGGTCTGGTGAGTAACAAACTCCATCAACATTCACTTGTCTAAAAAGAATCTTATTTCTCCTTTGCCTGGTAAGCTTAGTTTGGCTGAATATGAAATTCCTGTTTGCAGATATTTTTTCTTTAATCATGTTGAATATATGCCCCTAAACTCTTCTGGCTTGGTGGATTTCAGCTGAGAGTTCTGCTGTTAGCCTGATAGTATTTTCTTTGAAGGTGACCTGCCATTTCTTTCTTTAGCTGTCTTTAAAATTCTTTCTTTAATTTTGACATTGGAAAATCTGAAGATTTTGTGTATTGGGGATGATATTTTTGAATAGAATCTTGAGGGAGTTCTTTATATTTCCTGAATTTGACTGTTGGTCTCTCTAGCAATGCTGGGCAATTTTCATGGATGATATACTGAAATATGTTTTCCAGGTTTTTGCTTTCTCTTCCTTCCTTTTAGAGATGCCAAAGATTTGTAGATTTGGCCTCTTTACATAATCCCATACTTCTTGGAGGTTTTGTTCATACTTTATTTTCTTATTTGTTTATTTTTGTCTCATTCTTTTACTTAAGAGATTCAGTCTTTAAGTTCTGAGATTCTTTCCTCAGCTTGGTTTACTTTACTGTTACTACTTGTAAGTACATTGTAATATCAATAAATATGATTAATCACATAAAAAAAACTACAGACAAAAACCACATGATTAGCTCAATAGGCACAGAAAAGGCTTTTGATAAAATTCAATATGGCTTCTTGTTCAAAACTCTCAAGAAACCAGGTATTGAAAAAACATACCTCGAAATAAGGAGCCCTCTATGGCAGGCCCACAGTCAACATTATACTGAATGAGCAAAAGCTGGAACCATTCCCTTTGAAAACCAGCAAAAGACAAGGGTGCCCTCTCTCTCATCACTGCTATTCAACATTGTATTGTAAGTCTTAGCCAGAGCAATTAGGCAAGAGAAATAAATAAAGTGCATCCAAATATGGAGAGGGGAAGTCAAACTATGTCCATTTTCAGATGACATGGTTCTATATCTAAAATCCCCAGAGTCTCAGCCCAGAAACTCCGCCAGCTGATAAACAACATCAGCAAGCTTCAGGATACAAAAACAATAAAAAAATATCAATAGCATTCCAAAACACCAACAACAACCAAGTCGAGAACTAAAAAAGGAACTCAATACCATTCACAATTGCCACAAAAAGAATATCTAAAAATATAGCTAACCAGGAAAGTGAAAGATCTCAACAGTGAGAATTACAAAACACTGGTAACTAAATGATGGAAGACACAAACAAACAGAAAAACATCCCATGTTCATGGAGAGGAAGAATCCATATCATTAAAATGACTATACTGCCCAAAGCAATTTACAGATTTAATGGTATTCGTATCAAACTATTAATGACATTCTTCATAGAAGTACAAAAAAACTATTTTAAAATTCCTGTGGAACCAAAAAAGAGTGTGAATGGCCAAGGCGACCCTAAGCAGAAAGAACAAAGCTGGAGATATCACGTTACTAGACTTCCACCTATACTACAAAGCAATAGTAACCAAAAAAGCATGGTAATGGTACAAAAACAGGCACATAGACCAATAGAAAAGAATAGAGCCCAGCTATATAGTTGTGCACCTACAACCATATGATCTTTGAGAAACCTGACAGAAACAAGCAACGGGGAAGTGCTCTCTATTCAATAACTGGTGCTGGGGTAACTGCCTAGCTGTCTGCAGAAGACTGAAGCTGTGCCCAATTATACAATGTATACAAAAATCAACTTAAGGTGGATTAAAGACTTAAATGTAAAACTCAAAACTATAAAAACCCTGGAAGATAACCTAGGCAATATCATCCTGGACACAGGAACTTGCAAAGATGTCATTAAAAAGACACCAAAATCTATCGCAATGAAAGCAAAAATTCACACAAGTGGAATCTTATTAAGCTTAAAAACTTCTGCATAGCGAAAGAAACTATCAACAGAGTAAACAAACTATAGAATGAGAGAAAATATGTGCAAACTATACATCTGACAAAGGTCTCATATCTAGCATCTATAAGGAGCTTAAACATATTTAAAAGCAAAAAACAACCCCATTTAAAAAATGGGCAAAAAGCATGAACAGATACTTTTCAAAAGAAGATATACATGTGGCCAAGAACCATATGAAAAAAAAAAGCTCCATGTACCTTATTATTAGAAAAATGCAAATCAAAAGTACAATGAGATACCACCTCCCACCAGTCAAAATGATATTTTAAAAAATATATCAGATACTGGCAAAGTTCAGGAGAAAAGGGAATATTTACACACTTTTGGTGAGAGTGTAAATTAGTTCAACTGCTGTGGAAAGCAGTATGGTGATTCTTCAGAGAGCTAAAAGTGGAATATTCTTTGAGCCAGCTATCCCATTACTGGGTATATACCTAGAGGACTATGAATCATTCTACCATAAAGACACATGCATGTGAATGTTCATTACAGCACTATTCACAATAGCAAATACATGGAATCAATCTAAATAGCCATTACTGCCAGACTAAATAAAGCAAATGTGGTGGTGCATATACACCATGGAATACTATGCAGCCATAAAAAATTAACGAGATCATGTCTTTTGTGGGAATGTGGATGGAGCTGGAAGCTATTATCCTCATCAAATTAATAAGTGGGATCTAAATAGTAATAACTTACGAATACAATGAAGGAAACAACAGACACTGGTGCCTACTTGAGGGTGAGGGGCGGGAGGAGGAAGAGGAGCAGAAAACATAACTATTGAGTACAAGGCTTAATTTCTGGGTGATGAAGTAATCTGTACAACAAACCCATTATACATGTTTACCTTATGTAATAAACTTCACGTGTACCCCTGAACCTAAAATGAAAGTTATAAATTAATTAATTAATTAATTAAAGCTTTTTTTTCTGCTGCCGGTTCTTGAATTCTTTCCTGAGTAAAGCCAAGAACTCTCCCAGGCTAAACTACAATATGGGGGCTTGCCTGTCCTGCATCACCATTGCTTCTAAATTCTATCCCAGGAAGGCAATTCCTCACAAATTATGTCAATAGAGCAGTTCCACTGCTCTATTTAATGGGATTAAAAGATCACGGACCCTGTGCCAAAAAATATGTTCGCCTGCATATTATAATGCACTTTGTGTCTTGCTTCACTTAGTTTAGGAACTTGGCTTATCCATATATTTCACTGTCTTTTTTTTAAAAAAAGAAAGCATGGACATTCAGCTCAGATTTCCTTGAAGACTAAATTACATGCATAATTTAAAACATAAGACCAAAATCCAAAATGTATGTTTTATTTCAGTATGAGCAACATGGTTGGGAAGAAGAAAAAAGCCAGAATTTGCTTAAATTCATGTTATTTTTAAGATCCACAAAATATGCTTCAGGCAGAGCTGAAGTGTTTTTAGTTACAGTGAAGATACAAGAGGATCCCAAAGGAATGAAGTGGTGAGCAGAATTTCACCTCTGAAATCTGCACTGGGAATACGCTTTTTCAATTGCTACATCTAATGTGCAAAACTAAAAACAAACAACAAGCTGAAGCTTATCTGATCTTCATTTTTTATTCCATTTCTGTAACTACCAAAGAACATATGAACCATCACATCAATTCTATGGTGTGTTTTTTTGTTCCAAGAGCAGAGTATATTCTCAGCTACATTAATCATATTTCAAAATCAAGTTTATGTTTTGATACATAGGTTTTATATAGTCCCTGATGCATTTTGAAAGCACACAATATTTAAGTATGTAGACTAGATATATACTTTAAAAATGTCAGAAAAAAATGTATATTTAGCCAAATTATTGCAAACTTGTTAGATGTTTTCTGGAAATTTCTCTTAACACTGATATTTTTGTAAGACTTACACATGCAAGTAATTGTTTCTCTCTTGTTGTTTTTGTTTGTACATAGATATATAATCACAGTACTCTTTAACCAATCTGCTTTCTACCTGAAATGTCTGCTGTTATTACGCTGGTCTCCCAGGTAATCTCTGAAAATTGCAAGCTCATTCCTGCCACCTAGTACCATTTATTAAAAATATTTCATACCTCTACCTTTGTCTCCAGGACTATGGCTGGGTACTAAGGGTTCATAACATATCTGGAACAAATACTTGCCTCTGGGTAACTGCTACCTTGCATATAAAGATACCCTCTGCACAAGTATGTGTTTCTAACCATTCATTACCAGTTCAGTGTAATTTTTCACTTTTGCTTTTTTAATAGGAATTTTTCAGACCTTTTGGAGATGTTATGGAACAACAGTTACTAAACAAGGAAAATTAAAGGCATTTTAAACTCAATGGCAAATAAAATATTGTATTTCAACGTTTCTTTCAAATAGAAAAAGCATTGTCTACTAATTTTGTTCAATAGCTTCTGCAGCCAGTTTTAACCCTTTGCTTTTTTTCTTCATACTGTGTTGTCAAAAAAGCATTGTCTACTAATTTTGTCCAATAGCTTCTGGAGCCAGTTTTAACCCTTTGCTTTTTTTCTTCGTACTGTGTTGTCTGTTATCCTTGAAAAGAGCTCAAAATTGTTCCATCTTTTCAATCCTTAATACCATAGCTCAATTCTGAACAACTTCAGCTCATTTTTACTGCTTAAATGACAGTTTTTGCCACCTCCAATGCACACTATAAACATCCTCTAGATTAAATTTCCTAAAACACCACTCTCATCATGTCACAATATTGTGCAAATTCATACTGTGGTTCTATAGTGACTATGGGAAAAAGCCCATACTCCTCACAGTGACAGGTTTCCAAGGCTTGGGAAACAGCATCCTATTTTAGTTATCAATCTAACATACTATGACTTCCCAACTAAATTCTGCTTCCACCAGAATACATTCCTTTTCATCCTCCATAGCCCATGTCACTCTGCTCAGTGACTTTCCTAATTTTCTCTTCTACTATTTCCAACTCTTCAGCTGTCCACATTCTACCTGTCCTCGAAGGCCAACTGAAGTGTTATAAATTCTATTAAGAATTTAAACTACTGTAGCCCACTGGTCATAGTTTTCTGTGAATTTACACTACAGTTCACAGAATTACTCTATGTAATTCAGTGAAGTTTATATGCTGCTCTGCAGTGTTTCTCCTATGGAACTACTTTTAGTCCAAATAGATTATAAAACAATTGAATGCATGAATATTCATTATGCAATTTTTTCATATTAATCACTGTGCTTTTTCAGTGCTGGAAACACACTACATTCTACAGTTGCAAAGTGAACTCAGTATAACATACTTTAAAAAGAAGAAAAGGTTTTTAAATACAACTGTTCTAACCGTACAATTACCAAGGATAAATTAATGACTAAGAGACATCAATGGGGCAAATCTCTGAAAAAGAGATAACATTTTGTAAACAAAACTGTAGGTTAAATATACTAGATGGTGATATTTAAATAATCTTTCATTGTATCTCTTTATAAAGGGAAGATGATCCTCTGATTTTACATTTCAAACATAGGTGTCTGCCCTATTGTCTTAAGAAAGCTTTTCATTTTCTAAAACAAGAATAGAGAAAAAGAAGAAGTCTTAGCTGTGTTAAGATGAGAGAATTAAAAGATAAGTCTAAGTGTCAATATTCTCAAGAATTTCTCATTACATTACAAATCTTTGTCAAGTATGAGTTTTATTAAAGGCTAAAGCTACTTGATATTTTCTGACAATAGCTACTTTTATACCTAAAAATTTACCAATCTTTACATAAACAAATCTGTGATGAATCTGGAAAAAAAAATCTTATTATCACTTTGAGCTTACAATGTTAAGTTTCTGAACTAAAACCATTAGCAGTAAGAATTGAGCAACTCTCAAAACCCAGTCCCAGTTCTAGTATGACAGATGGCAAAATGATCTAAAATTCCTAAACACAAAATAGATAGAAATGAATTAAAGTACACATTACTCTAAACTTGGTGTATCAGGAAGTGGTAAGTAGAGGAGAAGAGGCAGGAGATGAGTATATGGAATAATTATTACCACATTAAACATGAGGAAACATAGTGCTAGTTTTAGTTTATTATATGACTGAGCTGAGGTTTCATAGCCAAATTCGGGCCATCTGAGTCCAAAACCGATGCTTTTTAATTTACTATGACATGTCTTTGGATAAAACATCTTTCACTGACCTTAAAATGCCTAACATATTTGTCTTTCACTGCTGGTTAGTCTTTTCTTCTTTGGTATAAGAGGACATTGTGACTGTAAACTTTGCTACACACATCTAGTTATATTTATATAGATATAGATCGTGGTATAGTTGTTACATGGATCTTAGGAATTAAGCTGCTCTACTAACAAACAAACCCAATTTAAAAATGGGCACAGAATGCAAATATACATTTTTCCAAAAAAGACACAAAAAGGCCAACAGGTATATAAAAAGCATCAACATCAATAATAAACAGGGAAGTGCAAATCAAAACCACTATAGTATACCACCTGTTAGAACAGGTATACCGTAAATGCATTTATGCAGCCAACACACATATGGAAAAATGCTCATCATTATGGGTCATTAGGGAAATGCAAATCAAAACCACATTGAGATACCATCTCACGCCAGTTAGAATGGCAAACATTAAAAAATCTGCGGACAATAGATGCTGGAGAGGTTGTGGAGAAATAGGAACGCTTTTACACTGTTTTTGGGAGTGTAAATTAGTGCAACCATTGTGGAAAACAATATGGCAATTCCTCAAGGATCTAGAAATAGAAATTCCATTTGACTCAGTAATCCCATTACTGGGTATATACCCAAAGAATTATAAATCATTCTATTATAAAGACACATGCACACATATGTTCACTGTGGCATTGTTTACAACAGCAAAGACTTGGAACCAACCCAAATGCTCATCAAGTATAGAATGGATAAAGAAAATGTGCACATATACACCCTGGAATACTACGCAGCCATAAGAAAGGATGAGTTCATGTCCTTTGCAGGGACATGGATGAATCTGGAAATCATCATTCTCAGCAAACTGACATAAGAACAGAAAACCAAGCAGCACATGTTCTCACTCATAAGTGGCTGCTGAACAATGGGAATACATGGAACCAGAGAGAGGAACATCACACACTGGGATCTGTTGGGGGTGGGGGAGTTGGGAAGGGATAACAGGAGAAATATCTAATGTAGGTGACGGGGGGATGGAGGCAGCAAACCATCATGGCATACGTATACCTATGTAACCATCCTGCAAGGTCTGCACATGTACTCCAGAACTTAAAGTATAATAATAATAATAATAAAATAATCAGTATACCAAATACCAAATGTCAAAAAATAAAAATTATGAGTGAGGGTATAGAGAAAAGGCAATGCTGGTACACTGTTTATGGGGAATGTGAATTGGTACAGCCATTATAAAAAACTGTATGAAGGTTCCTAAAAATACCCTAAAGCTACAACTATCACATAACCCCACAATCCCTCTGCTGGGTACATACCTAAAAGAAATGAAGTTAGCACCTTATAGAGATATCTGTATTCTCATGTTCATTGTAGCAGTTCACAATAGCCAAGATATGGAAACAACTTAAATGTCCACTGATGGATGAATAAAGAAACTGTAGGGTACACACACACACACACACACACACACACGCACGCACATACACACACACACACACACACACAAAAGAATATTACTCAACCTTAAAAAAAGAGGTGATAACTGCCATTTGCTGACATGAATGTTCTTGGAGGACATTATGCTAGGTAAAACCATCCAGACACAGAAAGAAAGACTGTGTAATTTCACTTACATGTGGAAGTTTTTTAACGAAAGAGTCGAAATCATAGAAACAGAGTAGAACAGTGATTACCAAGGGTAAGGAGCGAAAGAAAAGGAGTGGAAAAGGTCAAAAGGTATGAGCTTTCAGTTATATAGGACGACTAAGTCTAGAGATCCAATGTATAACATAATGACTATAGTTCATAATATTGTAATGTATACTAAAATTTTGCTGAAAAAAATAGATTTAGGTGCTCTTACCACAAAAAAATGATGATGGATAAGATAATTTGCATGACTGTAGTAATCATTTTACTTACTACATATACATAAATTAGCACTATATAGAAATAAACATTACATTTTAATGTATACAATAACATTTTTTAAAGATCTAAACATATTTGGGTGTCAAGACAGAAACATATTTGTTTCTCACATCATAATCTTAACATAGAGAGTCCAGGGAAAATATGTTGGCTGTAAAGTGTCAAGAACCACTCAGTTCCCTACTATCTTACCACTCCGTCTTCCTTAATATTTGGTTTCTACCTTACGTGCAACTATGATTCCTCTAGCTTTCTTTATCACATCCACATTCCAGAAACCTGGGAAGCAGGTTAAGTAAAAGTTTACCCCTTCCCTCTGAGGGCATGACCTAGAGAGTTCTCACATCACTAGCTCTACTCACATTTCACTGGCCAGAACTTAACCATGGAGGCACATCTAGCAAAGAAGGCAAGAACATGCAGTCTTAGCCAGTCAGGTATGTGCTCAGCTAAGACTCAAGATTATATTGCTAAACCAGTTCATGACCAAAGATGACTGCAGGTAAACAACATATAAGTCACTGGATACTTTTCTGACTGACTCTTAACTTACTATTAAGGTACAAATATATTTAGTATATCTGAATGTAATGAACTAAGGCCATGATTTTTTCCCCTTTTCTTGAAATTTTTTTGTTTGTTTTTTTGAGAAAGAATCTTACTCTTTTGCTCAGGCTGAAGTGCAGTGGCCTGATCATAGCTCACTAAGGCCTTGAACTTGAACTCCTGGGCTCAAGTCTCCTACCTCAGACTTCCAAGTAGGCTCTAGTCTTCCAAAGACTAACCAGACACAGTGGTGCCTGCCTGTGTCGATTTTTTTTTTTTGAGACAGGATCTCATACTGTCACTTAGGTTGGAGTGCAGTGGTGTGATCACGGCTCACTGCCCTGCTGATGTTTTAAAAAATTTTCATAGGGTTGGGTGTCTCACTGTGTTGCCCAGGCTGGTCTTGAGCAAGCGTTCCTCCCACCTCAGCCTCCTAAAGTGCTGGGATTATAGGCTGGAGCCACCACACCTAGCTCTTTCCTTGATCTTTTCTAAATGGTGATCCATGAGAGTGTGTTGCATAATCTTTACCCGTTTTATAATTGCAAGCTTTTTTTTTATTATACCGCTTCCGATGGATTTATCAAAGAAAATGAAGACCCCATGAAAGCCAACTGAGACACATTTTGTTTTCATAGTTGATTTGAAGGAGTGTTGTTCCAATCCTTTAGCATCCTTGTAATGAAAACTATTTGGTGTACCCAAAAAGTGCCACTAATTAACACAAAATAAATCCTGTGGTTTTGGACTGATGTTCTCTATATTAATTAGAACCCTAAGGTTTTTGCTCCTTAGAGAGAAATAATTGTTTACATGAGTATATGTAGGGTGTTTGTGTGTGTGTATGTGTGTGTGTGTGCGCATGTGCCACACAACTATATTCCTTAGATCTATCCACCGTAATGTCTGGAAGCAGTGGTACTCCAAAAGCAATCAGTTCACCTAACTCCTGGATCCTAGCTTCTACCATTTCCCACTAAAAAGAATATGCTATTTGGAGAAATGGCTGATAGTAGGCCCAAGATAGAGAAAGTACAAAATAAGCCACAAAGTAAGGAAGTACTAAAATAATGGAGTATGTTGTAAGAACAGAGAAATGCCAAATTGGGATAATTTGATGAGAAAAATAAAATAAAAAGTTAGTTTATAGAGATAAAAATTAAATTAAATGACAGAATTACAAGAAATATTTAGACAGTTTCAAAGTAACTTCTTACAAAATACTAAAGGTAAAAAGAGTTTCTTTACAGTGGAGGAATTTAGCAGGCATCACCATTATCTAGAAATCAAAGTGAACATCATCAGTAATTGGGCAAACTGAAACAGTGCACTACCAGATACAATGCAATGAAAAGAAGAAAGCAAAATTCCTGTGGTTCTTGCCAGAGATGCCTAATCTAAATACAATCATGAGGAAATACCAGACAAACTCAAACTGAGGGAACATTCTACAAAATAACTGCCCTGCAATCTTCACTAGAGTCAAAGTCATGAAAGTAAAAAAAAAAATTGTGAAAATTTTCCAGGCTGAGGAAATCAAAAGGGACAAAATAACTAAACATATCATGTGATTTTAAGCTGGATTATTTTACTGTAAAGGAAATTTCTGAGACAATTAGCAAAACTTGAATAGAACCTGATATTTATATTGAAGTATCAAAACTAAGTTCTTGATTTCGATGGCGGTATCACAGTTATGTTCTTGTTTGCAGGTTTTATAAAATAAAATATTTGGAAATGATAGGGGATCCAATTTGTAACTTACAAATGTTGAGAGAGAAAAACATTTTTTATGCTGTGCTTCCAATTTTTCAATAGGGTTGGAAATCCTTTAAAAACTTATTATCAATAGATCATTTGGCAATCATTAAACTGTGTTAAAAGACGTTAATATAAATCTGTATGTGTAAAATATAAAATAGAACAGGGAAACCTGATGCAAATACCAAAAAGTGGTGTAGAGCACTATCTATAGTAAAAGCATATCTCTCTTTTTGTTACTATGAAGAGTTGCAACATCTAATCAGTGCTGAATAAAACTGATGATCTTAGTAAAATTTTGGTTGTGTCAAATCTCTTTCTTAAAAATAATCTCAGACAGGTAGTTAGACCAGCCTGGTGATGACTGGTTGAAGTTAATATATGATGGATTGATTTTGTCCTTAATCAAAAGACATGAAAAAATTTCAATAAATAAAACACTACCATGAAAATACATATTATTCATCTAACAAGACACATTAGAATAGAAACCATTCAAAAATTTGGGCCAGAAACTGAACATTTAACAGAGATTCCACCCACACTATATAAAATTTCTCTCTTGCCCCTCCATTATCATGGACATTACTAAGAGATGTTCTCAAGAACTGGCTGGGAAATTGACAGGAAGCTATGAAAAAAAATTACTTATAAAGTTTTAAACCTTTAAATGCATGTATCCCGGGAGAGCAAAACGTCTTTTTAACAACTGAAGAGTTTTTCTTTCAAAACGATGTATGTTATAAATATTACCTATGTGAGAAAGGAGATATTAGCCCAAGTTTTTCTAAAAGAAAAAATGGATTCCCAGCTTGCTTGGCTTTTCATTCACCACTATACTTCTGCCACATCTCAAAGACAAAAGACACAAAGACTGACATCTTTCCTCAACTACACATCTATGTGGTCTATATGACACCACAAACTATGCCAATAGATACATAAATCTGATGTATTACCCCGAACCATAAACCACTTTAATGGGTCCAACTGACCCTGGGCTATAATTCAACTTTCGGTTTTGGTTAACTTTTACATTAGTATCTCAAGAGGAGCCCTGACAAAGATAGAAAGCCTGAGGCTGCTGCTGCTTCTGCTTTTACAGTTTGGCTTGAACAGGAAATTTTATAAACAGAGGTTTTCCAGTATATGCAGATTAGCAAAGTCCCAAAGCAAACGAAGTAGAGCCTAAAAGAAAGCAATAATTTTAACGTAATTTGAAATAGTGGCCTGCAGGGTAGGGTAAGAGTGAAATGGTAGTCATTTGATTCTTGTCTTTTTCTTGAATGGTATTACAGCCATGCTTCATAACTCTTTTTCTATCTGCACAACTATTTATATTATGTGTTAAGCATCTGGTTGCAGACTCATTTTTTTTTACATTTATGTTAGATTTTAGGGTACATGTGAAGGTTTGTTGCAAAGGTAAACACGTGTTGTGGGGGGTTGTTGTACAGATTATTTCATCACCCAGGTATTAAGCCCAATACCAAATGGGTATTGGTATTGGCCAATATTAAGCCCAATACCAAATAGGTTTTCTGTTCCCCTCTCTCCCTCAACCCTCCACCCTCAAGTAGGAACCAGTGTCTGTTGTTTCCTTCATTGTATTCTTAAGTTCTTATTATTTAGATCTACTTATAAGTGAGAACATGCAGTATTTGGTTTTCTGTTCCCATTAGTTTGCTATGGATAGTAGCCTCCAATTCCATCTATGGTCCCACAAATAAAACATGATCTCATTCTTTTTTATGGCTGCATAGTGTTTCACGGTATATATGTACCACATTTTATTTACTCAAGTCTGTCACTGATGGGCATTTAGGCTGATTCAATGTCTTTGTTATTGTGCATAGTGATGCAATGAACATTCGTGTGAGTGTGTCTTTATGGTAGAATGATATATATTTTTCTAGGTACACACCCAGTAATGAGATTGCTGGGTCAAATGATAGTTCTGCTTTTAGCTCTCTAAGGAACCACCATACTGCTTTCCACAATGGCTGAAGTAATTTACACTCTCACCAACGATGTGTAAGTGTTCCCTTTTCTCTGCAGCCTTGCCAAGATCTGTTATGTTTTGACTTTTTAATAGTAGCCATTTTGGCTGGTGTGAGATGGTATCTCATTGTGGTTTTGATTCACATTTCTCTAATGATCAGTGATATATGGAAATGTTTTATATATGGTTGTTGGCCGCAGCGGCATGTCTTCTTTTGGGAAACATACGTTTGTGTCCTTGGCCCATTTCTTAATGGGAGTTTTTGCTTGTAAATTTGTTTAAGTTTCTTATAGATGCTGGATATTAGACCTTTGTTAGATACATAGTTTGCAAATACTTTCCTCAATTATGTAGGTTATCTGTGTACTCTTCTTGACAGTTTCTTTTGCTGTGCAGAAGCTTTTAAATTTAATTTGATTTTACTTGTCAATTTTTGCTTTTGTTGCAATGGTGTTTGGTGCCGTTGTCATGAAATCTTTGCTTTTCCCTATGTCCAGGGTGATATGGCCTAAGTTGTCTTCCAGAGTTTTTGTAATTTTGGGTTTTACATTTAATCTACGCCAACTGCAGCTGATTTTTGTATGTGGTGTAAGGAAGGGTCCAACTTCAGCCTTCTATCTATGAAGAGCCACTCACCCCAGCACCATTCATTGAAAAGGGAGCCTTTCCCCATTGTTTCTGTCAGGTTCATCAAAGATCAAAGGGTCATAGGTTTCTGGCCTCTCTATTCTGATTCATTGGTCTATGTGCCTGTTTTTGTATCAGTTGCATGCTGGTTTGGTTACTGTAGCCTTGTAGTATAGTTTGAAAGCTGGTAATGCAACCTCTCCAGCTTTGTTCTTTTTGCTTAGGATCGCCTTGGCTATTTGGGCTCCTTTTCAGTTCCACAGGAATTTAAAATAAATTTTAAAATTTTTCAATAGTTTTTTTCCAGTTCTGCGAAGAATGTTGTTGGTAGTTTAATAGGAATAGCTTTGAGTCTGTACATTGCTTTGGGAAGTATGGCTATTTTAATGATATGGATTCCTCCTTTCCATGAGCATGTCATGTTTTTCCATTTGGTTCTTCTCTTGATTTCTTTGAGCAGTGTCTGGGAGTTCTCATTGTAGCTATCTTTCTTCTCCCTAGTTAGCTGAATTCCTAGATATTATATGCTTATTGTGGCAATGCTGACTGTAACAGCCTTTCTGCTTTGGCTCTCAGTTTGGCTGTTGTTGGCATATAGAAATGCTAGTACTTTCATAAATTGATTTGCTATCATGCAACTTTTCTGAAATTGTTATCATCTGGAGGAGCTTTTGGGCTGAGACTATGAGGTTTTCTAGATATAGAATAATGTTGTCTGCATATAGGGATAGTTTGATTTCCTCTTTTCCTATTTGGATGCCCTTTCTTTCTTTCTCTTGCCTGACTGCTCTGGCTAGTGCTTCCACCCTATGTTGAATAGAAGTAGTGAGAGAAGGCATCCTTGCCTTGTGCCAGTTTTCATGGGAGTATTTCCAATTTTGCCCGTTCAGTATAATGTTGGCTGTGGGTTTGTCATAGATGGCTCTTGCAATTTTGGGGTGTATTACTTCAATATGGTGGATTAACTTTTTGATGTGCTGCTGGATTTAGTTTGCTAGTATTTTGTTGAGGATTTTTGCATCAATCTTCATAAAAGATGCTGGTCTGAAGTTTCCTTTATTTGCTGTATCTCTGCTAGTTATTGACACCAAGATGATGCTGAGCTCACAGAAAGAGGTGAGTTGGAGTCCCTCCTTCTCAGCTTTTTAGAATAGTTTTTGTAGGAATAGTATCAACTCTTCTTTCTATAATACATCTGGTAGAATTCAGCTGAGAATCTATCAGATCCTGGGCCTTATTTATTTATTTTTTGCTTGGTAGGGTATTTATTATTTATTCAATTTCAGAGCTTATTATTGGTCTGTTCAGGAATGCAATTTATTCTTAATTCAGTCTTGGGAGGCTGTAGGTGTTCAATAATTTATCTGTCTCTTCTAGGTTTTCTCCTTTGTGTACACAGAGGTGTTCATAGCAGTTTTTGACGGCTATTTTTACTTCAGTGGGGTCAGTGATAACATTCTCTTCATCATTTCTAATTGTGTTTATTTGGATCTTCTCTCTTTTCTTCTTTTCTAGTCTAGCTAATCTACTTTATTCAGTTTTTCAAAAAGAAAACCAATTCCGAGATTTTTGATTTTTGAATCATTTTTCGTGTCTCAATTTCCTTCAATTCAGCTCCAATTTTTGTTATTTCTTGTGTGAACCCAGAAAATCTAAGACGGGTCCCAGTTAATTTAGAAAGTTTATTTTGCCAAGTTTATGGCTCCTGTGACGTAGCCATAGGAGACCTGATGACATCTGCCCAAGATGGTCAGGGCACAGCTTCGTTTTATACATTTTAGGGAGACATGAGACATCAATCAATACATATAAGAAGTACACTGGTTCACTCTGGAAAGGTGGGGCAGCTTAAAGCAAAGGCAGGAAGACCTGAAGTAGGAAGGGAGCTTCCAAGTCACAAATAGGTGATACACAAATGGAAACATTCTTTTGAATTTTTGATTAGCCTTTCCAAAGGAGGCAAATCAGATATGCACCCTATCTCAGTGAGCAGAGGGGCGACTTTGAATAGAATGGGAGGTGGCCAGGCATGGTACCTCATGCCTGAAATCCCAGCACTTTGGGAGGGCAGGGCAGGTGGATCATCTGAGGTTAGGAGTTTGTGACCAACCTGGCCAATGTGGCAAATCCCATCTCTACTAAAAAAAAAAAATACAAAAATTAGCCAGGCATAATGGCATGCACCTGTAATCCCAGCTAATAATAAGAATAATAATACTAATAGAATGGGAGGCAAGTTTGCCCTAAGCAGTTTCCAGCTTGAGTTTTCCTTGATGATTTTGGGGCCCAAGATATTTTCCTTTCACACTTGTCTTCAGCTAGCTTTGAGTTTTTTTTATTGCTTTTCTAGTTGTTTCAATTGTGATGTTACATTGTTAATTTTAGGTCTTTCTAACTTTTTGATGTGGGCCTTTAGTGCTATGAATTTCCCTCTTACCACTGACTTCTGTGTCCCAGAGATTCTGGTACATTGTGTTTGTTCTCATTAGTTTCAAAGAACTTCTTGATTTCTGCCTTAATTTCATTATTTACCCAAAAGTCATACAGTAGCATGTTGTTTAATTTCCATGTAACTGCATGGTTTTGAGAGATTTTCATAGTCTTTATTTCTATTTTTATTTTGCTGTGATCTGAGAGTGTGTTTGGTATGATTTTGGTTCTTTTACATTTGTTGAGGATTGTTTTATGGCCAATTATGTGGTCAATTTTAGAATATGTCCCATGTGGCAATGAGAAGAATGTGTTTTCTGTTGCTTTTTGGTGGAGAGTTCTGTAAAGGTCTATCAGATCCACTTGGTCCAATGTTGAATTCATGTCCTGAATATCTCTGTAAAATTTCTGCATTGATGATCTGTACTAATACTGTCAGTGGAGTATTGAAGTCTTCCACTACCGTTGTGTGGGAGTCTATGTCTCTTTGTAGGTCTCTAACAATTTGTTTTATGAATCTGCGTGCTCTTGTGTTGAACGCATACATATTTAGCATAGTCATGTCATCTTCTTAAATTGAACCCTTTACCATTATGCAGTACCTTTCCTTGTCTTTTTAATTTTTGTTGGTCTGAAATCTGTTTTGTCTGAAGTTAGAATTGTAATCCCTGTTTTTTTCCTGTTTTCTAATTGCTTGGTAGATTTTCCTCCATCCCTTTATTTTTAGCCTATGAGTATTATTACACCTGAGATGAGTCTCTTGAAGACAGCATATCACTGGCTGACCCAAATTTTTTAACAACTCTGTATTTCTAAAGTCTCTTATTAAATAATGTGTGTTTCCATGGTGATGTCTAATTTATTAAATTTCTTTCATGAGTCTTCTGATTTGTAAGACAAAAGGAATCCCCCATAAGTGAATTTCAGCTGCATATCATTATTTCTATATATCCTCACTATTCCATATTACTTGTGATTAATTTTGCAATGAGCGACTTAATTTCTCATATATGTTTAATAAAATGCTTCACCTAGGTAACAATTTGAAGGCAATAATTTTATATAAGATTAATTTTTTTCTTATATTAATAGGCAATGAGAAATAAAATCTCCACATTAAACATTTAATGAAAATAATCAAAACCAATTTCATATCCAAAACTGAATCATAGGTAAAGCTGATGTACCAATACTGAGTATAATTATTTTGGCATCATATGTGGATTAAATGTTTTAATTCTGGAAGGAAATGTTGAACTATGAGAAAGTCATCATTTGCCTTCAATTGCTTTGACAATCTCAGTCATTTACTTACCTCATTACCTAGATATTTTGCAGATTTGGTATTTTGGTAGAAGTAATGGTAGCCTGGCTTAATTTACATAAATAACAACCTCACTAATTGGCCTTTTTGGAATTCCCTTTCTGTAATTTTTTATTTTTGCACTAAAATTTTCTCAGAAATTCTTATTTATCAACTCTGTATTAAATATTTAATTGGCTGGGCATGGTGGCTCATGCCTGTAATCTCAGCAATTTGTGAGGCCAAGGCAGATGGATCACTGGACCTCAGGAGTTTGAGACCAACCTGGAAAACATGGTAAAACCCTGTCTATCAAAAATACAAAAAATTAGCCAGGCATAGTGACATGTGCCTGTTGTTCCAGCAGATCAGGAGGGTGAGGTCGGAGGATTACTTGAGCCTGGGATGCCAATGTTGCAGCGAGCCAAGACTGAACTTGCTGTGAGCCAAGATTGTGCTACTGCACTCCAGCCTGGGTGACAGAGTGAGACCTTCTATTAATCAGAATAAACCTTCAAAAAAAAAACTGAACATTAATTTTAAATTCTTGTCAAGGCCACAAAACTTAACCTGCTTTCAGAATGAAGTTTCAAACATTACCTATTCTCTTATCCTTATAAACTATCTTGGAAACATGATGTTAGAACTAGTCTGGAGAATTCCTGTCTTTCCTTTGTAAGTATCTAAAGTATAGACTGACAATTTCAGTGTTATACAATAAAAATCAGAAGAGCTGAATTTGAATCTTCATTTTTCATAACAAATGAATGGATAAATTATATAATATCCTATCTTCAATTATTTCTAAGTATTGCTATTTCCATTTTAGAAATGAGAAACCTAAAGCTCCAAGAACTTCAATAACTAGCCCAAGGTCAGACATTTAATAAAAGAGTCGTAGTTTGCAGCTATATCTAATTGTGTATGGGGAGAGAGGGGAGTTGTTAGTTTGTTTGTTTTAGAAACAGTGTCTCAATTCGTCACACAGGCTGTAATGAAGTGGTACAACGATAGCTCCCTGCAGCCTCGAACTCCTAAGATCAAGCAATCTTCTTTCCTCAAACTTCCACAGTGCTGAGATTACATGCATGAGCCATGATGGCCAGCCTGCATTTCTTTTTTAAGAAAAATTTCTTTTCTCTAATGATGTCTTTACTTATTCTGATTAATAGAAAGTTCAATTTGTATTATCTCAGTTTTTGAAGCAACAAAATATATTCTACTAGAGTTTTATTACAAAAATTAGTTCATATGTGATCAGTAAATAGTGGAGTACTGTTAGTACAACAGAGAAATCAGATTAGTTCATCCATGATTGTTTCCCCAACACATTAATGTTTTATGCTATCAAGAACCAGCAGATGAACCCAGCAAGCCAGGGAGGAATACTGTGATATAAACATTGCCCATTCACCCCTTTTTATTTTCTTTGGCTCCTTTGATTGCTCTGTTTTGGAAGCATTTATTGAGCAGTTTTTTCTAATCTTTTTGAATTTTGTCTTTGTCTCCTTGGATTAGCAGCCTCAACCCTTCACATCTCCTTCTGTCAAGTTTCTTTAAACTTTATTTTGTGATGAAGTTCTAAATGTATTGAGTATTGGCTTCAAACAATCTATATGCCTTTTATTTTTTACTATGCTATCATTTTTATTGGGGACTGTAATATTTTTGTTAATGACCTGATTTTCAATTGTCTTCCCCATCTTTTTTTAATATAAACTAGTTTGTAATTTTTCAGAAAACATGTATCCTAAGGAAGAAATGTCAATACATATAAATCACAGAGATAAAAATACATCAACATAATTTTCCTTAATTTGCTAATTTAGGGTATACTGCTACTAACATTAATGTTTATATTATTTTCATTATTACTACATCCAAGTCGTTTTGACTTCTGGCCATTTCCCATTCCTTCCACAACATTTATTGAAAACTATAATATACAAGGTACTACTAAATATAAGGTTGAATTTAACACTAATTATACTTATTAGAAAATTGTATTTTGGCATGTGATTATATTTTGACATGCATATAATCACACACCTAATAAGTGCTGCTACGTATAAAGCTATGTATTAGGTAATAGAAAAATAAAAAATTTTGAATTGTGGCTCTTCTTCTCAAGGAGAAATAGTATCTACATATATATGTAATAGTGCAGGTGGATAAATAAACATATAAACAAGTCCCAAATGAAATATATAGTCTTCTACAGCTTAGTATACCTGTATTTTGTATGATTTTGTAGATTTGTATTTGCACAGTCTCTTACTGTTTTTTGTTTATGAAATGAATAAATATATCCCATTCTATTCAAGAAACATCTGCTGACCAGCAATTATAAGCAGGATATTATACCTCCATGTTTGACATTAGATGCAAATACAGACATAAATAGGAACAAGATATACAACCTTTCTCTTCAACAATTTTAAAATCTAAATTAAAAGCATCAAAACTAGCCTTGATTATTTAGAAAACAGGTTTTTTTTTTCCATTTATATCAACATTTAATTCTTTCAGTGGATGTGGAAACTGCAATATATAAGGCAATGACTTTCTGGTAAAGGTTAGTTTTGAGTAACATTCTATCATCATTGGCCCGGTCACAAGGTTACCTAAATGAGGCTTTTCCTAAATTGAGTTTCCAGGTCAAGAAATTTATTTTTCATGTTGGAATAAATGTATTGAATTAACTATCGAAAATTTCACCATGCAGCCATTTTACTGTCTACAAGCCAATGACGAGGTCGATTTTCAAAAGAGAGGGGTGAAAAGTAAGAATTTGGGAAGAAAAGAAGACTGATAACCCATTATATTAATCTGCACTTGCCTCAATGACCCTGAAGGCAGGCAAAAAAACTGCCAAAGTCACTTATGGCACATATACACCATGGAATACTAGGCAGCCATTAAAAAACAATGAGCTTGTGTCCTTTGTAGGGACTTGGATGAATCTGGAAACCATCATCCTCAGGAAACCGACACAAGAACAGAAAACCAAACACCGCATGTTCTCACTCATACGTGGGTGTTGAACAATGAGAACACGTGGACTCAGGGAGAGGAGCATCACACACTGGGAGCAGTTGGTGGGGGCTAAGGAAGGGACAGTGGGGGGTGGGAAGTGTGGGGAGGGATAACATGGGGAGAAATGATGGATATAGTATGCACCTAGGCAACAACCCTGCATGACCTGCACATGTACCCCAGAACCTAGAGTAAAATAAAATTAAAAAAAAAAAAAGTTACAGGGATCAGCTTAAAAACGACTCATGCCAGATTCTTCTGTATAAAATGCATTTATAAAAGCATTCAAGAACAAAATATATAAAATAACTATGGAGACTATAAAAATGTATTTTAATTGATATATCATTGTTGTATATACTTTGGAGTACATGTGATATTTTCAAACATATATACAATGTATAATGATTAAATCAGGGCCATTGAGCTATCCACCACTTCAAACATTATCTTTGTGTGGGGAACTTTATAATTCTTCTCTTCCACCTGATTTGAAGTGTACAATAAGTTATTAACTGTGATTTCCCAACTGTACTATCGAATATAAGAACTTAACTCTTTCTATCTAATTTTTGTACTCATTAAACAACTCCTATCTTACAAGTATAATTAATTTAGTTCTTTTTTGCATATTGTGATCAATATAAGCTCAGAGAAGTAATTTGATCTAAAAGAATTTGATGTAAATCTTAAAGTTTGACATAAGAAAAGCAACTAGTTTCTTTAAAAGATCCCTGATTAAAAAATAAAAATGTCACAATATATGCTAAAACAAAAACTAAAGGAAAGATAAAAGAAACTAAACATGAATTTTTTTTCTCAAACAGAAGTAAGCAGAATCTCAGAATCTATTTTCAGCCTTTCAGATAGTAAATTGGTGAAACCAGAAGTTCAATATGCGAAAATGCCTTTTCACAGATTTAGGGAACACTTGATTAAAGGAAAAAGAAAACCCTTATGATGTATACATGAAGGAGTCCACCTACTGGACAGAGCTGTTAATTGGTGTGGAAAAAAAAATCACAAACATATTTTATACTCTACACAGGAAGCTTCTCAGCAACATAAAATATAAAGGCCTTTTAAAAACAATTTTTATTACAATTATAACCATTATGTGTGCCTCGCGTTAAGGAGGGCTTAATAAAAATCACATAGGAAGAAAGGAAAAAGTGAAAGAAGAGATGGAATGAATCCCATTTCTCCTTCCTACTCTTCCCATTTGTTTTCTGAGAAGCATTCCTTAAAGAATACATTTTCATGTACATTTTCCATTGAAAGATACTAGTATCCTAGCTTTAACAATATGGGCAAAAAAGCAAATAAATTCATTTAAGAAGAAGAACTTTATTTTGTCCTAGATGGTTTGACAACTATGAGAAAACAGAAAAATATCACCTCATGACCTTCCTACTACCCAGGGCTCAGATCCTGGAGGATTCTTCTAAGATCACGTACATAAAACCACTTTAAAAAGTAAATACCCTATACAGAGACAAGACAATCAAGTCATATTTGGTAATGCATCCCAACTAGGCAAGTAGTCTTATTACCTGACTCGCCCCCAAATTCCCTTATTTCTGCCAAAGAATTAGACTTTGCACCCTGCAAGCAGCCTCCAGAATGAAAACAAAGTTAGGAGTTGGCCATGGATTCTGTTGTCCATGGATTCTGTTGTCATCTCCTGGACATGCTTCACTCCTATTTGGAGCCATTAATCAAGCCAGAATCAGAAGGCTGCCAACCCCTACTGAAGGTATAGACACCCATAATGAAAGGCCAGCTTGCTGTGCTGACACCACTCTAAATGACTCAAACATCTGGAAAACAACATTTTACAGCGATCATTAGGACTTCACTGATAAGCAATAAGTCACGTGGTGTACGGTGCATTAGGAGCTCAACAGGAGAAGCAAAGCAGTGTCCCTTAGAAGGTGCCACAAGAACTCAGTGCTTTCTTTTGAGGCAAAGACTTTCGCATCTCACAGTGGTGCCTTCATCTAATAGTGCATTCATTCAACCAAGACTTTGGTTCTTTACGATTATGGGAAATAAGCCACATTTAAATCTGGGCCCAGCCAATTTTCTATTTGTAGCTTGTTTGTGCCCATTTAAGAATTTAATATTTTTTTTAATATTAGATTTGTTTTCTAATCAAAAAAGTAATTCATACAAGCTAAATAATGGTGTTGGACAGGGGCAGATTATGTTTCTTCTTAAACATTTTATTGCACTGATATTACTTCCCTACTGTGTTTTTATAATTACTACAATACCAATTCTGTATCTTCCTCTAATCCCCCATTCTATATGCCACCAACACCACAAAAAACACACCAACAGATATCTTTAAGTGTGCAGTTATTTATCTGTACCTCCTAGTGTTTCTGCAATTATTATATATTAGGTAATTTGCACATTTTAAAGTAATTAAGAGTATAACTGGATTGTTTGCAACACAAAGGATAAATGCTTGAGGGGATGGATACCCTATTTTCCATCATGTATTATGCCTTGCATGCCTGTATTAAAACATCTCATGTACCCCATAAACATATACACCTACTATGTAGCCACAAATTTAAATTTAAAAAACAATAATGATAAATAAATAAAATCTAAGGAGAAAAATCCATTTGGTAGAACCAGTTAAACCACCTTTATAGATAGTTCTCATATTTTGTTGTCCCATTATGCTTTGTTATCTACATTTCCTCTGGCTAGGACTTTTAACAACAGGCCTGAATCTCAAACTGTAGCCTGCAATAAACCTGTCACCTATTCCCTGGATGTAGGTATGGTCACAAAGCAGTCTTAACATTCAACTCTTCTCCATGTTGACCAGACCTAACACCACAGAACTACATTCTTCTTGAAGTCAGAGATACTCTCACACATTTTATCTCAGGTTTTCATTGATTAAATTCTGTTTTCCAATATTTCTCTGGCTTGTCTAAGCAGAAATAATTGACAAACAGGGGAGCAAGATAGACAAGGCTGCCATGAGCACTGTGTCTCAAATATTATCCACAGAGAGAGGCGAGACAAGTATGAAAAGAGGGTAAATGCACATTCAATCAATAGGCAATGGTAATGTGGATAGAACAAAGTCTATAATTTTGAAATAAAAGGAATGCCTCTTAAGGAGTAGCTCATAATGAGGGCAAAAAGTCAAATTCTCTCAGCTTTTTAATTAAGTTTACTTAGTACAGGAACAAACGTACTCAGTAAATACTGTTGGCTCACCACAATGACACACACACAGACACATGCACACACACTCTAAAATTGATATGAAATTCATCCAAATGTTAATAATAGTTGTTTCTCAGGAGTTGAATTTTTAGTACTTTTCCGAATCTTGGTACGGTTTTTTTTTTTTTTCTGTTTCCTAATGAATCCAGTGTAGGTTACTTTTATTATGAGAGGGGAAAAAAAAACGACTTATTCAAAAAAGAAATATATACCGGCATCCTGAATGGGAAGAAACTCATCTAAGTATTGACACCTCTAACCTACATGGCCAGCTGAGCTCAGCTCCAGAAATAATGGATCTAATAATAATGAAGAAAGCAGAGAGCAGGCTTAAGCTCTCCACTGAGCAGAATCTGGAATGAGTCCTAAAGCTTTATGTTACTCTAGTGTGTTTGAACAGAAAAGTAAGTCTAGGCCTTCCTTAGTACATGCTGTGTTTGCATAATCACAAGGATTTGGCTTCTTTTCTAGTAGAGATTAGCTGCTAAAAGCTGGATCTGGCAACTACATGGGACTGTAACAGATTTAACTATGGCCATATTGTTTTTGCCTACCCCAGCAGAAAAGGCATTGCTGTGAAGCAAACGGAGCCTCTAGAATACAATTGATGCTTTACTAATTCATTACCTAAATATGTATTGAGGTACTATTCAGTTCCTATGTCAAAACATTTTATACTCTTGGTATTCAAAAGAGGACAAATGAAACAAACAATGTCTCTTCCCTCATAGATCTTACATTTTATGAGGTGATATAGGCAACAAAAATATAATGAAAAATAGAGAAATGATGCTACTTTCAGCAGGATACTCAGTGAAGTTTTTCTTTTAAATTTATTTATTATACTTTAAGTTCTGGTGTACAAGTGCAGAACGTGCAGGTTTGTTACATAGGTATACATATGCCATGGTGGTTTGCTGCATCCATCACCCCATCATCTACGTTAGGTATTTATCTTAATAATAAAGAATGAAAGAAGTTAAAGGACAAAAAATATGAACATCTGGATAAAGAGCATTCTAGACAAAGGGACTAGAAAGTCCAAAAACTCTGAAGGAGTGTTCTTAAAGTATTCAGTAACAACGCTTGGAGAACAGTAAGGAAAGATACAATAGTCTGGAGACAGACAATGGAATGCTTTGGGAAATAATAAGGATTTTGGATTTTAATCAGTATAATAAGTCACTAGAGAACTTTGCACGGAGGATAATAGCATAGTTACATTTTAAATGGATCTTTCTGGTCATGTGTAAAACATAACTAGATAGAGGCAAGATGAAATACAAGGGGTTGAAGGATAAAGTAAGAGTGTAGGCTACAGATGATGGTGTCTTGATGAAAGTGGTGACAGTGGAAATGGAGCAGAGTGGTTATATTCAGAATAAACTTCAAAAGTTGTAGAACCAACAGTTTTGATGATGTGGGATGTGAACCAAAGAGTGACAACAGGGATTATGTTAAAATTTCTCACCTGAGTAACTAGATATTACTGTTTACTTGAAGGAGAATATTATGGGAGAAACAGATTTGGCACACTGAATAAAGTATTCAAATTTGTATATATCATATTTCAGTAGACATTTGGATATGAGTCTGAACTTCAAGGGATTCAAGGCAGAAATAGAACCTGAGGAATCTTCCTTATACAGATGGTAATTAAAACATAATATAGGAAGTAAACATATTTGAACAAAAGAAAAGGTCCAGGGACAGAGCCCTGAGACTTCAACATTTAGAGGTTATAATGAAGAAGATCTAGCCAAAAATATTGACAGGAAGCAGCAATGAGACAAGGGGGGGAAGGTAAGAGAATGATGTCCCAAAAGTCTACTGAACAAAGTATCTAACAGAATGCACTTTGAATAACACTTCTTAAAGTTTCCATGTCTTGTAGAACCCTAGTAAAAACACATTACCTTATATCAAAAGGAAGTTTCCACATCCCTTTGAAATATATGTAGTAGACCAGTGAATTCAGTGTCATCTGATTTTTGGTAAGTTTGTTTGCCCTTCACCCACTTTAGCTTCTTGCCCATCTCTTCAAACCTGTGTCACTAGGCAATAACAGAGGATTCATAAAAAGCTGAAGAGATAACAGGTGTTTCAGGGAAATACATATTGCAAGACGAGCTTGGTTGTGAGCACTGTAAAACAAAATTAAATTGCAGGCATACTATTCTGATATAATGAAGAGAAAATGACCCTTAGATTAAAGTAGGTTTCTTTTGGTCCAGCTCTGCGCAAAACATATCTTATGCATTCATTTATTTCCTTACTTTCTCACCCTATTCAGATAAATTTACTTTTAGCTATTGTTGGATGTCCTTCAGGAGAGGCAATCCTAAGAACTATACTGGAGTATAACCCACAGGTTCCACAAAACAAACTGATCAACATATCAATGTCAAAGAAAAGGTGAACCTTTCTTCGCAGAGGAATCAAGGATTCCCTCTTGCTAATGACAATAGCCTGTGAGTCTTCCCGACTTTGATAATAACTACTGGGACTACTGGCACCATTGCTATAGATTACGGTATAGATTAAAAAGAAAAGCAGTATTACACTGATGGTTTATTCAACTTTATTGATGTTTTTATAAAGTTACTGTGTAAGTCCACCAGACATGTCACATGAGATAGTATATGTAGACAGTATAAATAGACATCCTTTGAATCACTGTCATGTATCTTTACTTCTATTATCCATGATGAAATTCATGACACATTTTACATGCGGTCTGTATTGGCTTGGCCATAATACAGAAACTGAAACGTAGTGACACATATTCTTTGCATATGAGTTACTTTAAGGACTTCCCCATCAGCTTATATGGAAGATAACGCCTAGGGTACTTGAAAAGGTTATTTACTCAATAATTCTTGACTTTTTCACCCAAACCCTTGGTCTTCATCCCCATATAAATTTTCATGATCAGAAAAAAAATGACTCTTTATCAAGAGAGAAAATGAAAGTAGCCTCAATCTCTTCAGAAAATAAGAAGTAGAATAGGTCATTTTATGTCCAGACTACTAGCTATTTTGACTTTTGTTGTTTTGGAAATAAATATTTTCATGGACTGATATGATTTCGCTGTGTCCCCATCCAAATCTCATCTGGAATTGTAGTTTCCATAATTCTCACATGTTGCAGGAGGGACCAAGTGGGAGATAATTGAATCATAGGGGGATTTCCTCCATGCTATTTTCATGATAGTGAGTAAGTTGTCAAGATAACTGATGGTTTTAAAAGGGGCTTCCCCCTTTGCTTGGCTTTCATTTTTCCCTCCCCTGCTTCCCTGTGAACAGGTGCCTTCTGCCATGATTGTAAGTTTCCTGAGATCTCTCCAGCCGTAAGAAACTGTGAGTCAGTTAAACCTCTTTCCTTTATCAATTACCCAGTCTCAGGTATTTCTTCATATTAGAATGAGAACAGACTAACACATGGACAAATGGAGTTAAGAAATGCCTAGATAAACCATTAAACAGGTTTTGTGGGTATAGGACTTCCTAGAGCCTTAATTATGGTAAGTACATTGTGAATGTCTGAGAGGAATATATAACATTATATGTCTTTCAAGCTTACTTGGCTATAAAAATTCGTTTCTTTATAGCATTTTACACTAGTGGTCTCCATTATACCAGCAGTTGAAATTCCTTCTACTGATAAGCTATACCCTTTGTACATACTTCCCTGCTGAACTGTTCACATTGTGTTATAAAATATCCATTTGCACTAGTCTGTGAGCTCTCTGAGGGCAGAAATGCCTCCTTCATTCCTTTATTCTCTAGACCCAGCACAATGGCAGAAGGAAAACACTGAATATATGTTGAACAAATACATTTAAGCCTGAATAAGTTAATGAATTATTGAATTAATTAATGAGTTCTGTTCATATTGCTTTCCTTCATTTTCAGAGTGACAAAGACCTGGCCAAGCAGGGCCAGCTGCTACAGCAGCTATTGCATCAATGAGATAATTAAAGGAAATTTCAAACTGCTAGAGTTTTCCAGGGCTTATTAATGGACAAGAAGCAATCTAAGTGAGAAACCATGGACAAAGTCAAAGATGTGGCATTTCCAAAAGCATGCAGCAAAGCAGAAGAAATTTTTCCAGCCTAACAAAAAGTATCAAACATTCTTCTTTAAAAAAGTGAAAATTATCTTTCTCTTCTCTCTACAGACATTTATACAAAATGTTGTCACATGAAAGAATCAGAGTATATAGCTAAAAATGTAAGAAAAAGAATTATCCTGTACACAAACAGCCAAGCCAAGAGCCAAATCAGAAACTCAATCTCATTCACATCTGACACAAAAAGAATAAAATACCTAGAAATACAGCTAACCAGGAAAGTGCACAATTTCTACAATGAGAATTATAAAAACTCTGCTCAAAAAAATTAATGAAGACAAACAAGTGGAAAAATATCTCATACTCATGAATATGAAGAATACATATCATTACAATGACCACACTGCCGAAAGCAATTTACAGACTCAATGCTATTCCTGTCAAACTACCAACAGTGTTCTTCACAGAACTAGAAAAAACTATTTAAAAATTTATATGGAACCAAAATTGGGCCCAAATAGTCAAAGTAATCCTACACAAAAGGAACAAAGCTGAAAATATCATATTACCTGACTTCAAACTATACTATGGGGTTACAATAATCAAAAGAGCATGGTACTTGATTGAACAGAATAGACAGCCCAGAAATAAGGCTGCACACCAATAACCAAACCTGTCAATAAGTAAACAATAAAGACACCCTATTCAATAAATCATGCTGGGATAACAGACTAACTTTATGCAGAAGATAGAAGCTGAACCCCTTCCTTGTATCATATTCAAAAATCAACTCAAAATGAATTAAAGATTAAATGTAAAACCCAAAACACTAATAAACTCTGGAAGACAACCCAGGCAATGCCATCCTGGACGTAGAAGTGACAAAGGTTTCATGACAAATATACCAAACGTACTACAACAAAAGCAAAAATTGACAAGTGGGATCTAATTAAACTTAAGAGCTTCTGCCCAGCAAAAGAAACCATCAACAGAATAAATAACAACCCACAGAATGAGAGAAAATATTTGCGAACCATTCATCTGACAAAGGTCTAATATCCAGCATCTTTAAGGAACTTAAATGAATTTATAAGCAAAAAACAACCCCATTAAAAAGTAGATAGAAGACATAATCACTTTTCAAAAGAAGACATACACGTGTCCAAGAAGCATGTGAAGAAAGATCCACACGACTGATCATTAGAGAAATGCAAATCAAAACTACAGTAAGATAGCATCTCACACCAGTCAGAATGGCTATTTTTAAAAAGTTGAAAAATAACAGATGTTGGTGAGGTTATCGAGCAATTGTTGGGAATCATGCTGAGCAACTGTTGGTGGAAGTGTAAATTAGTTCAACCACTGTGGAAAGCATGTTGTAATTCCTTAAAGAGCTAAAAACAGAATTAACATTTGACCCAGCACTCCCATTATTGGATATGTACCCGAAGGTATATAAAGCGTTATTTTATAAAGACACACGCATGCCAATATTTACAACAGCACTATTTGTAACAGCAAAAACATAGAATCAACCTAAACGCCCACTAATAACAGATTGCATAAAGAAAATGTGGTACATATACACCACAGAATACCTTGAAGCCATACAAAAGAATGAGATCATGTCTTTTGCAGGAACATGTTTGGGGCTGGAGGCTATTATCCTTAGCAAGCTAAAGCAGGAACAGAAAACTAAATGCCCTATGTTCTAACTCATAAGTGTGAGCTAAATGATGAGAACTCATGGACACAAAGAGGAGAACAACAGACACTGGGAACTACTTGAGGGTGGAGGGTGGGAGGAGGAAGAAGAACAGAAAAAATAACTATTAGGTACTAGGCTTAGTACCTGGTTGACAAAATAATCTATACTTCAAACAGATCATTTTGTGTACAAAATAATTTGTACACAAACCCCCATGACTACCTATATAATAAACCTGCACATGTATCCCCAAACCTAAAATAAACTTTTTTTCTAAATATTATTAGGAAGTTAATTAAAAATTACTTGTTTTTCTGGAGTTTTTTGTCATTTTCCTGTGTATTTACACATATTTAGTTTCTTAATTTATATACACTGTTTTGTATTTTTTAAAGTCCCCAAACTTATATAATCTTCAGTCTGCACCAAACCCTGATCACCTAAGAGAGAAATACAGTAAAATTACTTAGCTAGAAAATAATTACAATTAGACCAATAAGCCTTATTGGTCTCAAAGAGTTATTTCTATTGCACGTTCACCACTTTTATTATCAATTAAACCTCAGTATGGATTAATTTCATCCCTTCTTAAGAATAAATAAATTTGGAGTGGAAAAAAAAATCAAGGAGGCTTCTGGAGAAGGTGATATTATTAAACACCCCATGCACAGGCAACAAGTATCTGAACATAAACTATTCCTACTTCACAATTTTGCCAAGACTTGTGCCCCTGGCCTCTTGTTATATAGCCGACTAAAAAGAATTATTTATGCATATACATGAGTATAAACTCATATTTTACTCTTACCTTTCCGTATCTATAAATTTGACTATGGTTTCACAACTGGCATGCCCATGAGATGGACTAATGGGGAAAAAGAAAATTCTGCAATGCATTCTTTGTTTATGGAAATCTCTATCTCAGAGGTACCAACCTACTTTTATTTCTAGATTTTTTTTTACCACTGTAGCAGTTATACTATCGGTAGATGTACCCAGTGGCAATTTTCAGACTTACATATCCAATAAATGCAATAAATAATTAAAGCCAGCATTAAGCACACTAATAAGTCTACATAATTATTTCCTAAAACAATTACACCAGCATTGTAAAATTGTTAAAATAGGCAAGCCTATAAGATTTGATCATTTTTCTAAAAGACTCACACAGTTGCTCAACTATTAAAGCTAGTGGAAAAATCTTCCTCTGGGGACTGTTTTCCTGGTTCACTTTGTACCATGCTAAAATTAACAAAAAGAAAGAAAAAAAACAAGATTCCTCAATAGAAGTAGACTACAACACACCTCATACACAGTTTGGGACAATGAATATTATATTTTTTGCCAATAGCATGCAACAGGCATCCTCTGCTTTTTTTAATGCAGTTCAGCTGATATGACAGACAAAACTGAAAGAGAAGGAGAATGTGCTTTATCATCTGTAGCCGAATTTCAATTTTCTCTTTCAAGTACAGTTGAATGCATTTTCTTTGCAACCCAAAGACAGAAGATCTTGATTACTGTTGCAAGAATAATCTCAGCCTTTGTGTGAAGAAGATAGGGAAAATAAATAGTCTCTCTGGATGACGTGTTAGCTTGTGAACTTACAAAACAAGATATATTCTTGGAGGTAGGGAAATTAAATTAAGGTGAAATAGTATGCCCATTAAAACGACAATAGAAGGCTTGTTTTATAAGCTATGGCTGGCTTCCCAATTGTCCTGTGTTAGCTTCAGCCCAGGGGCACAGACAACAGAACCAGAAACAAGCAGGGTCAAGACAGGGGCAACTGTCTGGGAAAATAGGTCATTCAGGCTGAAGGCCCTGTCATGAACTGCTAGCTCTTTTGTGAAATAAAGATTCCAACTCCTTTCTATCCCACCACCACCCATGTCTCAGGTCTTAAGAAAGAAAAGGAATCGATATCTCTCTAGATTTCCTCTCATATTTATCCACATCAAAAAATATCAATCCAACACCAGTTCAGCTGGATTCTTTCTGTCTCAGAAGAATGCTAAGTGTGTCTCCCCTTGAGTATCAGGAAAAGTTGCATTTCTTGGAGTCACCTTTCCTTTACTTCCATTCAACAGACAACATTTTAATTGTTGCCAATAAAAAGAGTACTTCATTTTTCCCAATATGATCAGAAAACACAAAATTAATAACTAGTCTGCTATTGTTCTCCCTCATGTATTCTGTATCATGGACCCCTCAGGGTACCAAAGCTGTCACCTAAGCACTGCTCTCCCATCCCTGTCCATACTTCCATCCCTCCTTCCTCTCTAGTTCTCAAGTTAAAGAGCCCATTCCCAATTCATCTGACAAATCAGTTTGCAATAACGGATGACAGTAGCTTAAAGTGTATGTTTACATGGACACAAGAGATCGGGTCCCCCACTATACACTTCATTCCTATCCTGAGTCATACTTTAAGCCAGAAAATTAATGAGAATTTAGCAGACTTCATTTTCTATTACCTCACATTAAATCTCGTATTGTTAACCACATTAACTTGACATTACTATTTCCACAGCTTCCCTAACTATGCTGGCTATGTTCTCTGATTTCCACCTCTCTATTTCTCCTTCTCACTCTCTATGGGCCTCCTCTAAGTTTAACTTTTGGCCTTGTAACACAGAGGGCTTATTCATTCTTATGACTGTTGTCACCTTTAGGTTGGAGAAGTCTGAAACTATATCTCTTGCCTAGAATCCCAGTACTATATATTCAATGTCTAAAGTGACTTTTCTCCTGGTTATGGTCATTGGCCATATCTAAATATGCATTAAAATTACCACCTTGCCACGTTCCCTTCCAAATTTATATTATTTTCTCCAAATCCTCAAGTTATCTCTGAATCACTTATTTTATTCCATTCATAATTTTGTCTACAAATCTACAAGAACTTTGGACTCTTCTTCTGAACTGTCTTCTCCAAAAGCCAAATGTATATCAGATGTTCTTATCATTTCCTCTTGAATTATTCCAGTATTTCCCTAATTGGCCATCCTGATTCAAATTTCTCTCCATCTCGCCATTCAATTTTTCTTTTTTTCAGACAGGGTCTTGCTCTGTCACACAGTCTGGAGTACAATTGGGTGATCATGGCTCACTGCAACCTCAATCTCTCAGGCCCAAGCAATTCTTCCACCTCAGCCTCCCAAGTAGCTGGGACTACAGGCATTCACCACCATGCCTGGCTAATTTTTTTTATTTTTTGTAGAGATGGGGTCTTGCTATGTTGCCCAGGTTGTTCTCAAGCTCCTGGGCTCAAGAGATCCACTGGCCTCAGCCTCCCAAAATGCTGGGATTACAAGTATAAGCCACTGTGCCCAGTCTGCTCAATTTAATTTACCATCAATGAATATTCACAAAATATTGTTTCCCATTATTTCACATCTGTGTTTAAAAACTGTGTTGATGCTACATTGTCCGTAGCATCTGATTTGGACTCTTTGGTCTAGCCCAATATCCTTTTGTATATAGCCTTCGTTCCCGAAATATAAAATTAGATTATCAAATTCATTGATAGAATTAATCAATGAACATAGTGCACTGTAAACCTACTATAGTGTAAAGTCATGAAAGAAGGGGCTATTCATCAGCTCTTATTCATTTGCTGTATTTTACTATGGTAGAGAAAAAAATTAACAATATGTTCAAGAAATTATCTTAGTTCTTATAAATTCCCATAGGTGATATGCTGTTTTCTTTACTTACCTATTATACAAAATCATTACCCTTTTCCTCTACTAAAAATTACCAGTTACTCCAATCTACCTGTATTGATCCTTCTCCTCTTTCAACTACTATAGTTTAAAAATATACTACACTGTACTGTATGCTAGTAATTCCATCTGTAGCAGTTTTTGTTTTTCAAGCTAGATTTCAGTATCCATTTATTTGAAAAAGTGTCACAGTGTTAGAAAATAAAAAGAATGTGAGACCTTGTAACTAGAATCTAAAAGAAGAATTAAGAAAGGCAAGTAAGTAAGAGATCATATAACTGTTGAGTTTAGCTACAGGAAGATAAAGATTCCATCTCAATTCCTAGGTAGGCATAAAATCCATTTTTATAAAACTCTGAAGAGAATGGAAATCTAAATGCAATTCAAGAATACCGGCTTAACAGAGGTGTGTGTGTGTGTGTGTGTGTGTGTGTGTGTGTGTGTGTGTGTGTGTGTGTGTGTGTGTGTGACATCTGTGCATTTATGTATGTGGGGGGTGCTTTTCACCAATGAGAGAGAGAAAGTGAGTCATGAGTTAAATAGTTGGCCTTCCATGAGAAAGTGTAGATTCTGCTCTGTAGGTCTTCAGGCTCATGATAGACTCTATCCAACTTAAATTTTATCCAGAAATTCATTTCATAAATAAAATAAATGAATGTAAAATTAATTTCCACTTTAATGATTATTTCTGCAACAATTACACAGGCATTTTGACATCTTATAATAGTAAGTATTGAAATACCTTAGCTTGGCTATAATGAATACATTTTAAACAATCCTGCAGACTCCGTTTTGCCCACCCTGATCTGTGCTGCCCACCCTGAGCTATGTAGGGAGTTCTGTTCTGAGAGCTTGTGGTCTGAGACATCTGGCATCTTTGTAACCAATTTTCTGAGAAACAGGGCCCATTGGCCTATAGATCCTGTACTTGCAACCATGCAACTACTTACCCCACATCCTGAGTGAAAAACAACTTTAAGCAGAACTTTTTTGTTATGCACTCCCCCTTCCCCTAACCTGCTCCTTCTGCTTTTGCAATAATCTGCTCACCGCCCTCTGACCCTAAACTGGTATAAAAATGCTGACCGCCCTTTGTTCGTGGCCGAGAGGTTTGAGCTCTAGCTGACTCTCAGATGCCGGCATTAAAAGTGGACTCTCAACAAACTCAGAGTGTGGCGTTTCTGTTTAATCTCACTCGGGTATAACAGTATAATAATTATTATAAAAGCTATTATTTGTAGAGTACTTGCTATGCTCCAGGTATAGGGTTAACAGTTTTATCAAGTGCAAATGACAAAAAGTCATGTAATGGATATGTGGAGAAATAGAACATCCCTAGATTTCTCAGTTCCTATAAAAAGCCCAAGCCTCCTTCAACATGGAAATATATTCACTATATAGTCAGAGAATCTTTTATTTCATTTCTCATAAAAACATTTTCACAAACCACAAGGATTAAATCTGTAGCAATTTGTTTCCCTAATGATGGAGCTAACTGTTCTGATCCAAAATTAAACTAGCTCTCTCAAAGTCAAAAGGTTATACACTGGGATAGTTACTTAGTTACTGGGTAAAAGCACTGGGGAGAAAATTCCTAGATATTTATATTTTAAGGAAGAATGAGACCCAGGGCTTGGAGACATCTCTAGGTCTCTGACACACAGGGCTATCTGGCTCCTGGGGAGATTTTTATTTACATACCAAAGTGCTGGAGTTAGGAATCAGGCCCATTATGTTTCCAAGGATACCCTTGCAGAAAGAGAGGTGGACAGCTGCCTGCTTGCCCTTAAATAAGCAGAGAAAAATCTGTTTTTTCTTCTTCTTCCATGGGTATTTTGGCTTCTTGAGTAGAACAACTGACCTGGCTCTCACTGTCTCACCAGAAATGTAAGAATTGGTGGCAGAAGAGGAGGGAGGTCTTATTTCTCGTTAAGAAATCTGTTACTGGTACAGGGAACCTCAAATTCAGAATAAAATAAAAACAAATACTGCTATGATTTGAATATTTGTGTTTCCCCAAAAATTCATTTATTGACATTCTAACCCCCACAGTGATGATATTAAGAGGTATGGACCTTTGGTGGGTCACCCTCATTAATCAAATTAGTGCCCTTCTAAAAGAGGTCCAATGGGGCTTGTTTGTCCCTACTATCATGTGAGAATGCAGTTGGAAGATGCCATTTATATGCAAAGGGTGCCTTCACCAGACATCAAGTCTGCTGGCACCTAAATCTTGGACTTCCCAGTCTCCAGGACTATATGATATAAATTACTGTTGCTTATAAGCTTCCTACTTTATGGTATTTTGTTATAACAGCCCAAAAAGACAGACAAATGTTAAAAACTCAACACAATGTGAACTTTATAGTCTCAGCAGTTCTAAAAATTCAGGCGTATAATACATAACTTTATTTCTACATCTTATAATTTCCACCTTTGAATAGCTAGCCTAGAACAAAGCTTCAATCTTTGTTAATAAATTCAGACTTTCCTGTGATTTCTTACTCTGGTTTCAGAAAAAGCATATGTAAGATGGAGGTATAAAGGGTGTTTCTTTGTAATATCTTATGGTAATATAACTTGTCATATACTGCCTCAACATGAATATTAAACATGGACTGCTATTAGAGCCAGTATTGAAAGTTATTGTCTCAATGATTGACTTGATTCCCACCTCAGCTATGAGGCATAATCAATCAACAGAAATTTCCAATGAATCATTCTACTGTCTTCATCACAGGCTTCCCACTCTGATGGAGTTGGGATTATAAAAAATCAGTAACTGGCAGTCCTACCCAAGTTCTAAACAACTAGGAGATACAAAGGAGTTGTCTTAACATGAGGTCAGTGTATTACCTCTGCATCTAATAATTTAGAGAGTATGGTTTAATCTATTGTATGATTAATTTTCTGTGTCAACTTGACTGAACTAAAGGATGCCCAAATAGCTGGTAAAGATTTTTTCTGGGTGTGTTTGTGAGGGTGTTTCCAGAAGACACTAGCACTTGAATCAGTAAACTGAATAAAGAAGATGCACCCTCACTAATGTGGACTTACGTCAGCCAATCTCTTGGGGGATACAATAGAACAAAATGTCACAGAAAGGGTGAACCAACTATCTTTAAGCTGGGATGTCCATCTCCTCCTGCCCTCAAACGCTGCAGCTTCTGGTTCACCAGTGTTCACATTCCAAGACTTACATCAGTGAGGCCCCCCAGTCCTCAGGCCTTAGATATGAGAGTGGAAGTTACACAGTCTGATCCTCTGGTTCTTACATTTAATTACTTAGTCTGAATAACACCATCAGCTTTCTTGTTTCTCCATCTTGGGACAACATAACATGGGACTTCTCAGACTCCTTAGTTGCATTAGACAATTCCCCTAACAAATATCTTCTTATTCCTATATCTACCTCTATATATCCTATTAGTTTTGTTCCTCTGAAGAGCTCTGCCTAATACATCTATGAACAATGGGTTTTCCAATATTACACAGATCTTCCCACTCAGTCTCAGCAGCACAGTAGGAGGAGAGTCCTCTTACCCCTGCAAAATGGAAGAGCAGAGCAACTCCCTGAGGACAGCTGCATCCAAAGAACAAAAGGAGGATGGTGTTCTAGTTTCTTCTTCTAAAGTTGACAATCATATAACTCACTTAACTACTCACATAAAAGTTAGGTCAAGATATCAAACATATTATAACAGTGGCTCTTCCACATAAAAGGAAACATCAGAAATGGAAAGAAAGCATTCTGTAATACCTTCCATATACTAATAATCTGCAGCATTTTTGTTTGACTAAACCACTGGACTTAATCATTAAGCTTATGGTCAACTGAAGTGGCTCTCCTTCAGAGAAGGGAATCAGCAGCCTCAAAACACTGCTTCTTCCATTTCATGAGTCAACTACACCATCTATGACTTTAGGTATCATTCTGAGACCACTGTTAGCAGTTAAGGTTTTTGAACGAAGAATTCTCCAAAGTAGGCCAAAACTACATTAATTAAATTAAATCTGTAGTCATTCTACAGCATGGCCAATATGGCAAGACCTCATCTCTACTAAAAATACAGAAATTAGCCAGGTGTGGTGATGCATGCCCCTAATTCCAGCTACTCAGGAGTCTGAGGCACAAGAATCACTTGAACTCTGAACTGCAGAGGCAGAGGTTGCAGTGGGCTCAGATCACACCACTGCACTACGGGGTGGGTGACAGAGGGAGACACTGTCTCAAAAAAATAAATAAAAATAAAAAAGCTGTAGTCATTCTATATCTAAAGCTGAAAACTGATTTCTATTCTACATCTTATCGAACATATGACAAGTATATATCTAACATAACACATCAGGGGTCCAACAATGAGGTCAAACAACTTAAGAAATACCAAGAATACAATTCTAACATTATAGAGAGGTGCCAAATTTGAAAATAAGCCCTTTTAATTATTAAATTCCCAAGAATAAATTTAAGCCCAAAAATTAAATTACCTTGAAAATTCAAATGAAAAACCATTAATACTCAAAGGAATTATAGTCTATAATCAAATTTTAATAAGCTTATGAGCTACACTTTGGAAATGTTCAAATCAGAATGCTTAGGTAAAAGTCAATACAACATCATGATGAATTTCTTCTTCTGCAATCTCTCAGAGGCATTCTTAATACCTGGAATGGGCATACAGTCATGCCACATAGTATTTCAGTCAATGATGGACTGTCCTATAATATTAAAATGGAGCTGAAAAATTCATGTCATCTAGTAACATTGTAGTACCTGTAACACTGTAGCACCTGTAACATTGTAGCACAATTACCTAATTTTTAATATAAGTTTAGTGTAGCCTAAGTTTACAGGGTTTATGAAGTGAACAGTAGTATACCATAATGTTCTAGGCCTTCACATTCACTCACTACTCACACTCACTGCCTTACCCAGGACAACTTTTAGTCCTGTATACTCCTCGCTGTATCATTTTTTATCTCATACAGTATTTTTGCTGTTCCTTTGCTATGTTTATATATGTTTAACTACACAAATACTGGCCATTGTGTTACAAGGACCTTCAGTATTCAGTAAAGTAACATCATGTACAGGTCAGTAGTCTAGAAGCGATCAGCTATATCATATACCCTATGTGTGTGGTAAGCTATACAATCTAGGTTTGTGTAAGTACACTCTATGATGTTTGTACAAGAGGAAATCACCAAATGATGCATTTTTCAGAACATATATCTTTGTTCAGCAATGCATGACTGTGGTTCCTCCAGGGATTCAGAAATTATGTCACATCAAAGACAAATTTTTCCTAACTACATTATAAAGGGTTCAAAGAATAATCATCTGCAAAAAGATGAACTGTATCTCCACCATATTCCTACGACCCTGATAAACTAAAACTGAATCAAAGATTTAAATGTACAAAGAAAAGGAAATATGAAACCATGAATTACTAAATGAAAATACACAAATTCATTATATCTGAGTGAAAAAGACATTTTAAGTGACTAAAACCCATTACATAAAGAAGGAAATACTGATAAATTGTACTACATTGAAAAAAAAAAACCAGAGTCAAAAGACAAATGACACACTTCCGAAAAAATATTTGAAACTCACATCGTAGGCAAAAGATCCATCATGTAAAAAGAGCAGCTAGAATTCAAATGGAGATAACACTAATAACTTTCTAAAAATTGTCAAAGAAAATGAGAATCACTTCACAGAAAAATAAACCTGCAGAATCTGCACATGTACTCCAGAACTTAAAGCATAATAAATAATTTTTTCAACTAAATCATATAGCCAATAACCAGTGGGATCTTAAGGAAAATCTGGCTTGTTTTCTTAGGCAGAATTTGGAATCAGTTTTTCACAGTAATAAACCAGAAAATAAAAGTTAAAAAAAGAAACAGCCATTAAAGAAATGCAAAGATATGAAACTCATTCATATGGCCTTATTAAATAGTAACTACAAGTTAAAACAACACTAAGATAACATTTTTCACTTATCAGATTGTCAAGAATACAAATTTTCATAATACTCTATTAATGAAACAGATCTCATACCATAAGCAGAATGCAAAATGGCACAACACATATAGGGAGAAATTTGGTAATATACAACATTACATATGCATTTATCTTTTGATCCAGTGGTTTAGGAATTCATACATGCAAGCATCCATTAACAGGAAACTATGATACATTCACATCACAAAATATTAACTTCATGCAACAAGAAAAAGTTTCCACATACTGAAAATATGCAGTTGACTAAAAAAAAATGAGGTACAGAGCAGTGTGTAAAGTTTGCTATCTATTGTAGAAAAAAGGAAACATAAATATAGATTTATATTTGTATGCATTTGCGTTTTAAAAGACAGCACATTAGGTATGCATAGTATGGCAGAACCTACTAAATAGATTACCAACCTACTAAATGGATTACCTACCTACTTATGACTCTAAAGCCAGACTGCCTAGGTCTGTTTCTGCCACTTCCAAATTAAACCTTTTTGAGCCTATTTTTAAAACGGGAAGCATAGGAATTATTACCTCAGAGAGTTGATACAAGATATAAATGAGTTAATATTTGCAAAGTACATAGGACTGCATTTGGACACTTAAGTATTATACAAGTTTATTTTTTATTTTTTTAAAAAGTAACAACTAAATAAATAGACCCTGCAGGCATGGGTAGACATATGAATAAGTAAGATTTGTCAAATTTACTTTTTTCCATCTGCTTTAACTTTACAAATGCACGGTTTAAAAACAATAATAAAGAATACATATACTTAACAAAACTGTCCCACACCTATGAAATTTAAACACAACCACACTCCCAAACCCTACAACAGTTATCCCAAAGTACACTGTGTTCTTAGAAACCAGAGCTGAATGTCTTCTACAGGAAGAAGGGGACATGAAAATATTCTTGGTTGCAGCCTCATCAGAATGCTTGTCATTTACGTAACACATAATCCTGAAAACTCCTATCAATACGATAATTTTAACATTAAGGATTCATCCTACCTGGGAGTAATGCACTCAGGATACTGTTGCCTCTCTCAGAAAATGACATTTGAGACATTCTTGCCTTCCAGAAAATTTTAAAAATTTGCAATCAAGATCACTGGGTGCTTTTTTTTTTTTTTTTTTTTTTTTTTTTTTTTTTTTTTTTTTTTGGGGGGTGACCCGGTTGGGGGGGGGGGGGGGGAAATTGGGCAAATTTGGTGGCAGGACCCCACCC
>CAUYQU010053886.1:0-38872 GCA_963574635.1 Cheracebus regulus | reverse complement strand
GGGGCTCCTCCACTGGGAATGTCCTGGTCCGTGGGCAGCGAAAATTTATTGGTAAGTGTGGCGTCCACTGGCTCTTTGCGCTTTTACTGGGAGCTGCAATCCTGAGCTGCTAGTGATCGGCCATCTTGGATCTCTCTCCAGTCTCATTTTTAAAAATTAAATAATAATTTAAAGACAAGCAACTTAGTACAGTATTTTTCTAAATTTTCTTCACTGTTTTTTCTAATCATTCTTAGTTGTCTAACCCACACTTTGATATGGATGTTTTGATATTGATGTTATTCACTTTATTGAAGTAGATAACATCAATAATCTTGAAGACTTATGTAACTCATACTTGGCAAGTAAAACATCAAAGAGTCATTGCAGGGTTAGTGTATCTTAAAAAATGATAAGTTTGTATTATCTTGGCAAATGAGTTAAAAATGAGAGTAAAATATGTCATTTGCATACTAACTTTTAGAATATAGAAAGCATTAATGATTGAACTATTATGGGTTTTTGTATACTATATATAATTCATGAGATTTTCATTATTTTTACAGATTGTTCCTTTTCAAATATGTCAACAGCCTTATATGCAATTTTGATCAAATTTTTAGTACCACTTCCAAAACTTCATGACATTTCTTGACTTTGATACTGGTATATATTGTATGTTATATATTTACAACATCTTTAAATAAACTAGAAGTTAAAAATTTGATATAATGGATGGAGATAGACATGTCTGTTTTCTGACTGGGGATTCTGTTGATCTGCAAAGCAGACTACACCCACAAGAATTAAAAACATGATAGTTACTCCATTTTTACCAGTAGTAGAAAATACAAGGTCAGACACATTTTTCAGGCTTATCACTCAGCAGAAATCCTTGTTGCCTTACCTTCAGCCATCAGTTCAGCTCTCATTTCTCCTACTTAGGCTTTAAGAAAATATGAGAGCCATGAGAATGGTGAAGCATAATGTCTGGATGTACAACGTTTGAGATGTCAGCAAGTGTCTTTCCCTCTTCAGAGTTGCGATGGAGTGGTTCAAGAGATCCACATATAGATACTAGGAATGTCTATTTGAAGGAAAAACACATTTAATTATCCTCTTAGGGGACAGATTCTAGAGGTCTGAATTTGTGCTACCATTAAAATGAAGCTAATCCTTGTGAGAAAGTTGTTGAAGAAATTGACAAATTGTATAGGAGTTGGGAATCCAGGCATAGAAAAAGGTACTTTCTCCTTGAATTAAATCTTTGGACATGAAAAGGCTTTTGTAGCAGCTTACAGCAACGAAAAAATAGTGTGTTGTGGAAGACGACTTGGCAACTCTATGCCCTAAAGCCCTTAGAAAGTTCAGAAGATGACTTCAATATTTCCCTGTGATTTTATACAAAGAAATATATAAATTCACATGGCTAGCTAATAAGACAGAAGAAGTATAAATGCCTATATATTTTACTTTTTTATTTCAATAGCTTTTAGGGTACAAGTTGTTTTTGGTTACATGGATAAATTATATGGTGATGAATTCTGAGATTTTGGTGTACCCATTATAAATTGCTCCTTCCAGAAAAAGGGCTGAAGTTATGTGACATTCCTGGGATTAGTGAAATACTTAATTTGACTGGCTTTCTTCCTGAGAATGTCCATATCTGGGGTTGGGGGTAAAAAAATAAAAATAAAAAAAAAACCTTAACACAAATATCCTAAACAACTATGCCAACGCTTTAAATGGGCTAGTCATTTTGGAAAAAAAGATTAGCTGCAAGTGAATCCAAGAAAAATAGAGTGAAATCAAGAATGCACACCCTTCACCACCACAGTTAGCAAGAGACTTTCAGAAGATTCCTGTCTCCTCCTCATTCCTAATTCCAGTCCCAGAGAAGCATCAAAAAGGGCTTGTCCCAGAGAAAGGCATAAGAATATATCATCAGATATTTCACCTGGATTGTATGTGACTAGACTTTTCATAAATAAAATCAATAAAAAGTTATATGAATTGTCTAGCTTGCTTTCTGGTGATTAAAAGGGGTAATTTGATAGACCACAGCTAAAAGCAATAATTGTTGGAAAACAAAATCATATTTTAATTATTTTTCCTACTGATTTGAGAGTGCTTAATAAACCAATTACTGATTCCAGAGTTAGAAGAAGAAGGATATTTGAGTGGAAACACATTTATAAATTTTCAGTTATTAGTGAGTATTTTTGTCTTATGGTGACTTTAATTTCCTTCTGAAATATCATAACTATGAGTACTTTGTTAATAAACACTTGGATAGCATAAACCTTCTGTATAATTTGGGTTACTATATCCTCCTTGATATTTTAGGTTACTGTATTCATCGCTTTTCTCTTATTAAAACAAATTGGAGATATAACTATTTATATTTTCTTGAAATTATTAGAATAAAAATTTAAAGGAACAACAACTGTTAAATTTTTGATATTTTAGAGTGAGAAAATATTCTACCATCTGGGATGAGTGGCATTAAACTGATTATTTAAAATTAAGAAATATGCTTCAAGCCAGGTGTGATGGTTCAGCCTGTAATCCCAACACTTTGGAAGGCCAAGGAGGGTGGATCACCTGAAGTCAGGAGTTCAAGACCAGCCTGGCCAACATAATAAAACCCTCTATTTACCAAATATACAAAAATTAACCAGGCGTGGTGATACATGCCTGTAAGCCCAGCTACTCAGGAGATTGAGGCAGGAGAATCGCTTGAATCTGGGAGGTTGAAGTTGCAGTGAGCCAAGATTGTGCCAATATACTCCAGCCTGGATGACAGAGCAAGACTCTGCCAAAAATAAAATAAAAAGTGTTTCAGAGAATAAGTCTATGGTAAGTTCAAAATGTGATTGTTTATATTCTCTAAATCATTACATGGTTTCATGGAGCACAAGCTTAAAAATGTGTAAGTGGCACTTAAACTAGTAAAATTTACTGATAATATTAAATTTTCTTTGGTATGCATCTTCCTATTGTAAGCATAAAATTGTATGCCATCGATCATCAATGATTTTTCAAAACCTACTATGACAGGTACTATTTTAAACAATGGTAATGTTATTGCTATCGAGAGGAAAGCCAGCAAAATAATGAATTAATAGAATATAGTTAAGTAAGTCCTACAAGAAAAGTGTGCTTAGAAACGTTAAAGCAGAGGACACATCCCAAACTCAGCCTCGATATTTTAGGCTTTGGGGAAAAAAATGATGAGTTAGTTGAGTTTTCAATAAGAAGAAGAGTTTAGCAGATCATTCAAGCTGGTTAAGGATTTTCCATTAAGCATGCGCAAAGCTGGTATCAAAGAGATTTGCGTGTTTCCATATTACATATGTTTGCTTGGATGCTTGTGTACCTCTTTTGAGGTTTTAGATGAGAAGGGAGCAGGTCATAAGTCTTTTCTGTTATGCAAAGGTAGATGATCTCTTATAGAAACTTCTAGGAAATGTCACATATTTCTATGAGCATAGAAGAAATCATTATTGGTCAAGGAGGAGCCCATAGTTTCTTTAGCAGTCAGTAGAATAACTTTCAGTAAATGGAAATATTATATGCAGGTAATTCCCTAGTTTGGGCTTGCCAGGTTAAACAAAACTTTATTTGGAAGGAATACTTGTACAGACAGGTAATAATCATCATCACATTCTTTATAAAATATGCTTTATCACTGAGATGAGTAATATTAATGACTTACTATGAGTCAAATTAAGCATGATAAAATATTTGGAGTATAGCCTGCTCATCTAATTGTTTCATGTTGATGTAGCAGTACAATAGAAAAGTGTTGTTATACGTGATGGTTTACACATTCAACAAAGCATCAAATATTATCATTTATCTTTAAAAATAGCAAGTATTGGAAACACATACCATCTTATTAAATGTGTATTAATAAAACATATATTAGAACTTATAAAATACTAATTTGTTCTAGTTTGCCAAACACAAAAATAGAAAAGTAAAAAGAGGAAAGTAAAGGTTTTCGTATTTTACTCTAATTTGAAATAAAATACAATTTTTAGGAAATATAAAAATGCTCAGTCCTTCATGTTAAAGATGAGGTTCATATAGGGTTGCCAGATTTGGCAAATTAAAGCATAAGCGTGGCCTATATAATATTTGGTGCATAGATACACTACAAAAAGTGATTATTATTTATCTGAAATTCAAATTTAACAGTATTTTATCTAACAACACTAAGTTAACTGTTTCTATCAAAAGGGTAAATAACTCCATTTTTTGTTAATCATTATAATAAATGTGTTTTGAGTGATAAACCTGCTTTTATTTTTCCTTTCATTATCTACAGTACACCTCTTAAAAAATAACTGTTCAGAGTTCCCAATTTAACCCTAAAAGCAGCTTTTACATCAAATAGTTTACAGCTTGTGAGATATTGAAATAATTGTCATGCATAATTTATAAATATCAATACAACATATAATCAAATTGAAACATTTTGATAAATTATGTATATATTTTTAAGTTTTCTTAACTTTCGACATTTAGAAACTGCCTTTTCATTTAATTTTTGTGTAAATATGTAAAACATTTATGAAGTATTGAAGTCAAATCTATTTTAAAAAGGCATATTTAGCATAGATTACTTTCTGTCTTGATTCCTTCGGTCCTAGTTCTTCCCTTTCCCAGTAGATAACTATATTTTTAATTAAATTTTTGCTTCTTTATTAAAAATAAGCATACTCACACATTTACTCACATATATTTATATCTTTTCCTCTCTTTTAGATGGATAGTTGCAAAATTAATCATTGTTGTTGGGTTTTAAAGCTTTATTCAGGTATGATTGATATTCAAGAAACTGCAAATATTTAATGTGTATCTTTAATGAGTCTGAGCATATGCATAAACCCATGATGCCACTGTCACAGGATCCTTTAGGTGTTGCTTTGCCGGTCAGAAACCTCTGTGTCCAGTGCTGCCTCTGCTTCCACCCACTTGGCTCAGCAGGCTGTACTCAGTTCACACTACCAGCCCAAATTCCACACCCACCAAGGGTGAGCCATGTGCAGAGTGGCGAGGGGTGTGTCACTGAGCAAGCATGAGGTCCAGGCACTATGCACAATCAGGCATGCCGACTGCTGTTGCAGGGCAGGCAGCCTCAGGCACAGGCACAGGTGCCAGCTCCATGCAAAGCTATGGCTGGGCCAGATGTACCACAAGCAGTTTCCACTATGGGCACCAATAACTGAACAAGTAAAATGTGGTTGTGCCAGCACCTGTGGAGCCCCAAGGGGTGAGGGAGGACATTTTACAACTCTCTCATTCCCACTGCCCATAGCACAGTTAATTGGGGGGTTGGCATGTTTCAGTTCATTTGTATTACAGCTCATTCAGTCCCATCACCCCCCTCAGGCCCATGGCCCCAGAGCTAGCCCTGCCAGCTGCTGCTTCCTCTCATATGGGGTGAGTGCCTAACACCAGTAGGTGGCAGGAGGGCTATAGTGTTACAGCTTTGGCTTGGGGAATTCCAAGAACTGGGACCCCAGAAGAATTGCTTCTCTTCACTCCCACAGTCTGACAAATGGGAGTGTACAACTGCCTGCAGCTCAGTAAACCAGTCAGGAATGTGTTACAGTCCTTTTTACTCTTACTCACAGCTCAGCAAGCCAGCCAGGAAAGTGTCACACTTCTTTTTACGCCCACTGGTTGGTGGGTCCCAAGTTCGTCTCATATCCAGAAAGAATAAGGTTGCATGGACAGTGCCCTTTACTGTGGAAAAAGAAGAAAGAAATACAATCTCAAGTCTTTCTCCTTCCAAGCCTAGAGGGAGAGAAAGGGAAGGAAGTGCCTTTAAAGGTACTAAGTCCCCTGATGATGTGATTTGGCTCTGTGTCTCACCCAGATCTCATCTTGAATTGTACTCCCATAGTTCCCCCATGGGGGAGAGAAATGGTGAGAGGTAATTTGTATAATAGGGGTGGTTTCCCCCATACTGTTTTCATGGTAGTGAATAAGTCTCATGAGATCTGATGGTTTTATCAGGGGGTTTCTGCCTTTGCATCTTCCTCATTTTCTCTTGCCACCACCATGTAAGAAGTGCATTTTACTTCCAGCCATGATTCTGAGGCCTCTCCAGCCATGTGGAACTTTAAATACAATTAAACCTTTTTTTCTTCCCAGGCTCAGATATGTCTTTATCAGTAGCATGGAAACTGACTAATATAGTAAATTGGTAAAAGCAGAGTGGGGAATTGCTGAAAAGACACCCAAAAAATGTGGAAGTGACTTTGGAACTGGGTAACTGGCAGAAGTTGGAACAGTTTGGAGGGTTCAGAAAAAGACTAGAAAATGTGGGAAAGTATGGATCTCCCTAGAAACTTGTTGAATGGCTTTGTAAAAAATACTGATGATGATATGGACAATGAAATCCAGGCTGTGGTGATCTCACATGGAGATGAGGAACGTTTCTGGGGACTGGAGCAAAGGTGATTCTTGTTATGTTTTAGCAAAGAGACTGATGACATTTTGCCCCTGCCCTAGAGATTTGTGGAACTTTGAACTTGAGAGAGATGATTTAGGTGGAATAAATTTCTAAGCAATACAAAGCATTCGAGATGTGACTGGTGCTGTTAAAGGTATTCCATTTTAAAAGGGAAGCAGAGCATAAAAGTTCAAAAAAGAAATTGTATCCTGACAATGGGATAGAAAAGAAAATCCAATTTTCTGATAAGAAATTCAAGCTTCCTGACGATACTTTCCTAAGTAACAAGGAGTCAAATGTTAATCACCAAGACAATGGATAAAATGTCTCCAGAGCATGTCAGAAACTTTTGCAGCAGCCTTTTCCATCACATACCTTAAGATCTAGGAGGAAAAAAAAATGGTTTTGTGGACAGAGTCCACAGTCCTTATGCTGTGTATAGTCTAGGGACTTGGTGCACTATATCACAGCTGCTCCAGCTGTGGCTGAAAGAGGCCAATGCAGAGCTCAGGCTGTGGTTTCAGAAGGTGCAAGCCAAGTGCCTTGAAAGCTTCCACATGGTGTTGAGCCTGCAGATGTACAGCAGTCAAGAATTGGAGTTACGGAACCTTCACCTAGACTTCAGAAGATGTATAGAAACACCTGAACGCCCAGACAGACAGACGTTTGGCAGTGTTGAAGGGAAATACTGAGTCCTTACTGGGGCACCACCTAGTGGAGCTGTGAGAAAAGGACCACCACCTTCCACACTCCAGAATCATAGATCCGCCTATATAGCTTGCACCGTGTGCATGGAAAAGCCACAGATACTCAATGCGAGTCTGTGAAAGCAGCGGGCAAGAAGGCTATACCCAGCAAAGCCACAGGGGCAGAGCTGCCCAAGACAATGCAAACCTACCTTGTGCATCAGCATGACCTGGATGTAAGACCAGGAGCCAAAGGAGATCATTTTGGAGTTTTAAGGTTTGACTGCCTCAATGGATTTCTGACTTGCATGGGGCTTGTAGCCCCTTTGTTTTAGCCATTTCTCACGTTTGAAAAGGCTGTATTTCCACAATACCTGTACTTCCATTGTATCTAGGAAGTAACTAGCTTATTTTTGATTTTACAGGCTCATTTGTGGAAGGGACTTGCCTTGTCTCAGATGAGACTTTGGACTTTGGTCTTTTGGGTTAATGCTGAAGTGAATTAAGTCTTTGGAGGACTGTTGGGAAGGCATGATTGGTTTTGAAATGTGATAACATAAAATCTGGAGGGGCCAAAGTAGAATGATATGGTTTGACTCTGTGTCCCTACCCAAATCTCATCTTGACTTGTACTCCCATAATTCCCACACAGTGGGAGATAATTGAATCATGGGGGCGGTTTTTCTCCATAGTGTTCTCATGGAAGTCAATAAGTCTCACGAGATCTGATAGCTTTATCAGGGGTTTCTGCTTTTGCATATTGCACATTTTGTCTTGCCACAGCCATGTGAGAATTGCCCTTTGCTTCCCACCATGATTCTGAGGCCTCCTCAGCCATATGAAATTGTAATTCAAATTAAGCCTCTTTTTCTTCAGTCTTGGATATGCCTTTGTAAGCAGCATTAAAATGGACTAATACACCTGGGTTGAATAGAGATGGCCCTACTTCACAGAACCGGGCTTCCAACAGTTGTTTTAGTTCCTGTTGAAAATGAACCAAAGAAGTTAAATGTCTAATCAAATAAGAGGTTTCATGGTCTAGGAAGAAATCATTGGTAGTGAAGGCCGTCCATACATTATTTTGAAGGGACTTAAACTCAGCTTCAAAGGGGTGTTTCTAACATATAATAGGCCTATGGGAAGAAGAGTGATCCAGGGGAGATGAGTCTCTTCACACAGGTTTCATAGGTGTATTTTGATAATGCCATTTGTCTTTTCTACCTTTCCTGAAGATTTTGGTCATCAAGCACAATGAAGATGGTATAGTACGCCTAGTGCCTTTAGGATCCCTTGGATGACAGGCTCTGAATTAGTGGCCGTTATTGCTCTGAAGGTACTTAGGAAGTCCAAAGTGAGGAATTATCTCATTAATTAGTACTTTTATCACCTCAGAGGCTTTCTCTGTCCAACATGGAAATTCTTGTATCCAGTTAGTGAGGGTATCTACCCATACCAGGAGGTACTTGATGCCCCTTATCTTTGACATATAGATGAAATCCATCTGTAAGTCTTCATCTGGGTAGCCTCCTGTTCTTTTGGTTCCAGGAAGAAGGAGTCATCAATTGAGACAATTATTTTTAAGGCAAGACTCACAGGCATTAACAATCTATTTGACTGTTTTTAGCAGATTTTCACCTGAGAACAACCTTTGGGCCGATTCATGGCTTTTATCCTTACCTAGGTGAAAGGTTTTGTGGAGGATTTTAAGAATTCTTCATTGGCTGGAAGCTGGAAGATAAAGTTTGCCATCCTCCAATTGCTGCCATCCTGAGGACTGAGAGGTGGCCCATTCTATTTCTGCAGAATACTGAGGTTATATATCCTTTATAGAGCCCTCTCAGAGGGACCTCAAGTCAATTAGAAATCTGGGGCCTTCTCACAGCCTATTTAGCTTCTTGGTGTGTGAACTTATTTCCCTTTGCTATTTTATCCATCCCCTTTTGGTGGCCTTTATAATGTATTACTGCCACTTACCATGGAAGAAAAACTGAGGGTGATAGTTTGTTAATTTTCTGATAGTATTTAATGGAACACCCATTAGCTATAAGGAAGTTCATATCTTTCCAGATAGTGGCATGGGCATGGAGGACTGGGAAATCATACTTAGAATTGTTATAAATGTTAATTGCTTTTCACTTGCTTAATTCAGGCACCATCATGAGGGCAATTAGCTCGGTTAGTTGAGCACTTGTGTCTGAGGAGAAATGTCCATTCTCAATAATGACATTCAGGGTGGCTACTGCATGCCCTACCATATGGATACCTTCCTCTGCAAAGGAACTTCCATCCATAAAAATAGTTAAGTCTGGTTCTCTAAGGGAGTTTCTTTGAGATTCTCTTTGGTGGTATAGGTTTGCATCACCTGCCGTCAAGTTCAAGTTCCCCAGCTTCCTCTGAGAGGAAGGTAGCTGAGTTTTGTGAGGGACACGTTCTTAACAGTCCTGCAGATCTCTCAAATAGCAAACCTTGATATTTGAGAAGGCAGCTGTCCATTAGCCAGAGACTCCCCTTAGAAGACAGTAGTCCTTCCATATTATGTGGGGTATGAACAATTAAGTTATTCCCCATGGTTAACTTAGTAGCCTCTGGTACCAGCAAGGCTACCATTGCAACTGCTCAGAGGCATGCTCGCCGTCGTTTCAGCACCAAATCAAGATTCTTGCTTAGGTAGCCTACAAGGCTACTGGGCAGGATCCTGTGACTGGATTAGAACTCCCAGGGTCATTCCCTTCCTTTCTGATACATAAAGATTAAATCTTCTGCCTATCGGAAGATTAAAAACTGGTGCCTCAGTCATGGTTTGTTTTAATTGGTCAGACTTTTTAGCCTCTGGTTTCCAAATTAGAGAGTTAGTCTTAGCTGCCTGAGACTCCTTTATTAGGTGACATAAAGTACACACTATTTCCCTGTACCTAGGGATCCATAGTCTGCAGAATTCTGTAAAGCCGAAGAATTATCTTAGCTACTTGAGAACTTAGGGGAAGGAAAAGGAAGAGATGAGCTTGATTTTTTCTTCACCTAGTGCCCTGGTCCCCTCTGACAAGACTAGGCTTAGGTACTTCACTGAAGTCTGACAGAGCTGAGCCTTAAATTTTGAGACTTTATATCCTCTGTTAGCCAGAAAATTAAGAAGAGTCTTATTGCCCTCCTGAGAGATTTCCTCAGTTGGGGCACACAGGAGAATATCATCTACATAGTGTAAAACTTTAATCTGAGGATAAAGGAACTCAGAGAGTTACTTTGACGCCTGCCCAAACAAGTTGGGGCTGTTTCAGAATCCATGAAGTAACACTATTCAGGTTAGCTGGGTGGTCTGCTGGTAGGGATCCTCAAATGCAAACAAATACAGGAAGTCGGGATATAATGCTATACAGAAAAGGCATCCTTTAGGTCCAGGACTGTAAGCCATTTAGTTCTCATAGGTATTTAAGTTAGAAGAATATACGGATTGGGAATCACTAGATGAATTGGAACCACAGACTCATTAATGAGGCAGAGGTTCTGGACTAGTCTTCATTTCCCATTGGGCTTTTGTACCCCTAATATTGGGTTGTTAAAGGGCTGTTGCAGGGTTTGAAGAGGCCCTGCATCTTCCTACTGATGGTGGCTTCTAGCCCTTTTGTAACTTCTGGTTTTACAGGATATTTTCTTTGCTTAGAGAAGGGTATAGGATTCTTAAGGTGAATCTGGACCAATGTGGTGGTTGTGGCCTGGCCAATTTTCCCTTGATTTGCCCAAACTTCTGGGTTAATATCCGTCTCCATGAGGGGGACCCAAAGAGTCTATCCTGAGCCATCAGGATGGTTGTTTTCATATGAGTCAAAATATTCCTGTCTAGCAGAGGAGTTGGACTTTCAGGCATAATTGCAAAGGTGTAAGTAAACAGGAAGTCTTCCCAACTACAACTAAGGATTTGGGAAAAATAGTGGGTTAAAGACTTTCCACAGTTGTCTCTCATGGTTGTGCTAAGAGAAGAGGGGAGGCCCAGGTTAAAAAGGAGAACAGGAAAACTAAAAGACCCATTCTGGTGTCTAGGAAGAGGTTCAACTTCCTCCCTTTAACTTCCAGAATTAAGCGGGATTCCTGGATAGTAATGGCAGTCTGAACCAATGGAACCGGGTAGAGGAGCCCCACGACCTCTCAGTCCTGCTGGAGGATTTGGGAGACTGACTCTGGACCTGGTGACATACATCTTTGGGGACAATCTGCCTTCCAGTGTACCCCATCACAAATTAGACAGGGTCGAGGTGGTTCCTTATGTTGCCTGTGTAGTCCTTACTAATGTGCCATGGCTTGCCACATATGTAGCAGTTAACAGGTACATCTCAGAGACTGGGGGTTTGTAAGCCTGCAAGGCAGCCATTAGAGCTTCTCCCTTTTTCTTATGTCATCTCTCTCTCTCTCAGGCTTCCACCGATCTCTTTGTAAAAGACAGAGGTGGCCGCTTTTGTCCTTTAAGGCTAGTTATCCTTGACTGAATCAGGAGATAGAGAAGTGTGCTTTACCAAGGCTCCTCTTAGCCCTTACAGAAAGTTATTGAGATTATCATCTAACCCCTGGTCTATCACAAATAGTTTGAAGTAATTGAGAGGCTTAGTCGTAGTCCTTCATAAGCCCTCCAACACTCATACCTTAAAGTGTTTCCTATTCCATTCTCCCATTTCCTCATTAGGTTCCCATTTAGGATCCTCCAATGGTTCTGCTATTCTGCCAGTTAGGTAAGGCTTATCCCCTTCCCTGGCATTATATGAGATACAAAGCTTACCACCAAAATTATCTGCCACTTGCTGGGTGGCCTGCTTTCCAGTGGTAGTCGGTGTTTGATTTAAAAGTAACATAACGTCCTTCCAGGAGAGTTCAAATACTTGGGTTAAATTCTGGAAAGCCTCTATGTAACTATTGGAGTAGTCTGGAACTTGCCAAGATCCCCCTTTATTTGCTTTAAATCCTATGGAGAAAAAGGGACCTGTACCTCACTGGGGCCATATTCACCAGGAATCTGATGTAGGAGCTGGAGTGAGACTGGGGCCTGCCTAAAATAAGGATTTTTAGGATAGAACAACCTTGAGAGAGAAACCGTATAGGAAGGACAGGGTGGAGCAGGAAGAGAGCAGCACAAGAGGGAGTTTGCTGCCCTGCTGGAGATGCCTATGGGGTTTGCTTCCTTACATCCCTGAAATTCTTCATCACTGGATTCCCATTTGGGGTCCTCCAATAATACTGCTGTTCTTCCAATTGAATAAGGCTTATCCACTTCCCTGGCATTATATGAGATACAAAGCTCATCCCCACTGCAGCGTCTCCTGAGTGGCTGCTAGGAGGGCTGAATCAATTTTACAATGTTGGCAAAGGTCTGGATTACCATGCAAGGCAAAGATATCCATGGGATTTTGGGACATTTGCCCTTGCATTTATGGAAAAGATCCAGCTGCAGGATGGTATTAAAATTAATACTCCCTTTCTGAGGCCAAGCTTCTCCTTCCTGCAGAAAGTAATCCAGCCATACCTTTGTGCAAAGGAATATTAGGTACTCCTCCAGAGACTGAGAGTCAGAGGAGTTCCAGTGATTCGGGATACAAACAAGAGGAGTGCAGGCTGAAGATGATTGTTTACCCATATGGAAGAGTTTCTCTTAGGTCCTTTCTCTTTTCCAGCAAAAACCTGGGTTGTGTGAGAAAGAGAAAAAGAGTCATCTGCTTTTTTCCTCTGTCATTATATCACTGAGTCCCAGTGACCTTTGGAGTTGCTGCCTGTGGATATGAGTATGACCTCCACCCATGTTATAGGAGGCCTATTTGGTAGGATTATTCTCACTTACCTCACACAGTCCTGTTTGCCCACTGTGTGTTACCTTTGGGTTCCCTAGACCTTGTTTATGTCATGGATGCAAGCATAACCTCCATCTATGAAGTGGAAGGCCTGTAGAATAAAGGGGACCTGTACCTTAATGTTATTTAACAGGGATAGTCATGCTTACCTGAGAAGTGTCCAGGCCTTTGGCTGTGACTGCCTCTGGGTCCCTAAGATTGAGTTTTCCTGTATAGGACTTCAAACCAAAGCTTGGAATTGAATTTGGGACAAAAACGTGCCTCAGGAAGGTGTACAGAGCATTTAATTAGTCTCAGGTGACCCTCATCAAAATACAGCCAGCAACTGATTGCTAAGCTTCTCCATTGCTTCCCTATCCTAATCAGAATGCTAAGATGAAGCAGTGAAACCAGTCTCAGGAACTGGGGACCTGGCCTAATAAGGTGGCTCCGAAAAGAAAAAAATTAATTCCTTGGATAGAAAAGCTCCCTGTATTTGTAGGATTATGTTGACTCATGACATGGTGGAAAAAACAACTTAAATGTGGGGGATGGGAGGGTGCCTGGGGGAATTAGCCTCTCACCCTATGCTAATAGTTCCTTCAGCAAGGGAAAGAAAACATAGTTGTTACATCCTCCTCACTTTAAGAATAGACAGATGGAATACTACGCAACCATAAAAAACGATGAGTTTGTGCCCTTCACTGGGACATGGATGAATCTGGAAACCATTGTTCTCATCAAACTGACACAAGAACAGAAAATCAAACACCACATGGTATCACTCATAGGTGGGTATTGAACAATTAGAACATGTGGACACAGGGAGGGGAGCATTACACACTGCAGTCAGGGAAGGGATGGGGGTGTGGGGAGGGTGAGGAGGGATAACATGGGGAGAAATACCAGATATAGGTGATGGGGGGAGGAAGGCAGCAAACCACCTTGTCATGTATGTACCTATGCAACAATCCTGCATGATCTGCACATGTACCCAGAACCTAAAGTACAATTTAAAAAAATAAATAAATCATTTATCAGATGCACTTTTGCAGGGCAGGGCTGCAGCTCCATTCCAATGTGATTGTGATAGGTCTATAAATAATAGTGCATGCTTCAGCAGCCCGAGTTTCCACAGCCCTTCCTCAGACACCCATACACATTGATTCAGACTTTTAGAGCTTGAAGGAGTCTTAAAGATCATCATCTTTAACCAGCCCATTTTACAGAGGAGGAAACTGAGGCCCACAGAGGCAATGTGACGTGCTTAACATCACATTCAGCATTTACAACAAGGCCTGAACTGTAGCCCATAGCCTACTCCTTCTGCTTCACTTCTGCTTCATCTTGACTATCCTCGGCTTGCCCCAGCACAAAATTTTCTTTTCTGATATAAGCATTTTTGTTATTTGGGTTCAGCTTTATCATCACTATATTAAAATCTGCTTGATTCTAAAAAAAAAGAATAGACAGAAACCACATTTTTCCGTATTGCACTCCTGATGACTATATTAACCCTGTGGTTTGCAATAACACCTTTAACATTGTATATAAAGAAGAGATAGAAACTATAACAGCCAGGAAAGAAGAAGGAAAATCCCATAAGACTAGCGGTCTTTGCTGACACCCTAACTGGCTAGTCTAGGGGCCTGCAGGCATCATCGAGGCCACAACCACATGCATTCAGTTGCCCCAGGACCTTATTCCAATCTCTTGTGATGGCTAGACCTCCATGAAGGGAAACCGGATTAGAACTAAGCCAAGGGTGATGGAGTATTGACAGTGTTCTCCCCAGCAAGTGTATCCTCCATGTCTTAAGTCTGGCAGCTATCTTAGTGGCTTTTACCTGTCCAACAGAGGCCTGGTGTTTTTCTTGCATTCTGGCTATTGTGGAGTTTAGGGACTCTGTAAAACAAACAAAAGAACGACAGAAACCAGCAAGTCAGCATTTACTCAAAACCTTCTGCAGATCCAGGACAAGCCCCCAGAAATGTCACAGAATCCTTTGGGTGTCACTTAGCCATCTGGAAACCTCTGTGGCCTGGGATGCCTCTGCTTGAGTTTTACTTGTGCCCACTGGGCTTGTTCCACTCAGCCCAGCAGGCTGCACTCAGCTCATACTAGCAGCCCAGATCCCATACCCACCAAGGGCAAGCCAGGAGCAGAGCAGCAAGGGTTGCATGAGTGAGCAAGCACAGGGTCTGGCAACTGTGCACAGCCAAGCATGCTGGCTGCTGGGGCAGGTTGGGCAACTCCAAGAGCAGGCATAAGTATGGCTCTGTGCAAGGCTGCCACTGGGTATCAGTGAAGTTTCCACTCTGGGTTGTGAACTTTACCTGGAACCTGCAGCCTGGCCGGCAGGCTTCAGGCCATCACTGGCTTGAAGTTTGGGCCTCAGTGGAGACTTGCCCCTTTCTGCCTAAGAACTCTAGGAAATTGTCTGCTTCCTGCTGCAATCACCATCACAACCACCAAGGTCCTAATCATACTGGATCACCTCCAAAAATTTCACTGTGTGTTTGTATTGCTGTTGTTGTTTTGGTTTATATTGTTTTAGTGGTGAGAACACATCATGAGGTCTATCCTTTTACACATTTCTCATATTTTTTATACTTAGGGATTTTTATAAGTTTAAAAGACAAATAGTTTGAAATAACATACTATCAAAATAACTATTGATATTTTAAATATTTTTGCTTCTTAGAGACACTTCTTTTTGAAAATAGAAATGTCAGATCTCAGCAATATCCTTTGTGCTTTCCAAACCATTAAAATATTATATCTACTGTTTCTAAGAATAAAGAACTATCTATTATCACTGCTGATGGTCAAAGAAGAAAAAAGAAAACTCCACTGTAATGCTATTTCTACTATTATTCTTAAAATAATCTATTTTAATATGTTCTAAATTTCTATTCATGTCTAAATTTATAACATATTCTTAGCTAGAAAAAATATCATTTACAACTCATCCTCACAGAGAATACTTTTGATACTAAAATAGATTTCAATAGGTCAAACATTAATGTGAATGTTTAAAAGAAAGTAGAATCCACTGCCCCATTTTATATTATTTTTTAATTTTATGCGTTTTTTGTAAAGTCTGTTACATTTGTGGTTTACGAAATATTAAAATTCCCCTGCTTGAAGGTGATATTAGGTATTTAAAGAAATAGGGTTTCCAATATATATAAATTGTAAAAGTTGCATTTATTTTATCAGTATAACATATATACTACTTTATATGCCAAAAGAAGCAAACAAAAGTGAAGACAAATATATCCTTTCATTTAGAAATCTCAAATCAAAAAGGAGAATGTAATAATAATAAAAATAAGAAAATGTCAATCTTATTAGTAATTGTGATTTAGTACATTAAGTTCAGTAACTTACCAAAGTATTTGTGTGCCTTAGAATTGGTCTTAGCATCTTATCCCATCAAGTGTTTCTTACACTAATTAAAGCTTACCTCTTTCAATAAGCCAAAATTGCTTTTATAAATGCCTTTTCTTTCTCCAAAATTTATTAGAACTGTGTCTCTAAGTCTCCAATGCAGTGGCAGATCTATTAAATTAGATTTTTGTTGTTATTGTTTGTTATGTGTTTGTTTTAAACTAAAAGATCAACAATCGTAGTTGCCAAGAGTAATTAATAGATGTGTTTGAAACCTTATAATTTACCTTTTAAAGTTCAAAAACTTAAATAGTATTGAAGCCATGGAGGCTGTCTATCATTTTAGGCTTTATCAATATCTGTAGAAAGTTGACTGTCTCAAGTACATAGTTAAACTCAGCTTAGAGCTTAAAGAGTAAAGGAGCTATTCTTACTTTTGTACTATATGAAAATTAAATATAAGTTAACTTTTAGAACATAAAGTATTGCAGAATAAGGAAAATCATTAAATAACCCTGAAGATGAAATAAACTAAATTTCTTTTTTTTTGAGACAGAGTCTCACTCTGTCACCAGGCACCAGGCTGGAGTGCAGTGGCATGACCTCGGCTCACTGCAACCTCTGCCTCCTGGGTTCAAGCAATTCTCTTGCCTCAGCCTCCCGAGTAGCTGGGACTACAGGCATGCACCACCACACCCAGCTAATTTTTTTGTATTTTTAATAGAGACGGGGTGTTACCATGTTGGCCAGGATGGTCTCGATCTCTTGACCTCGTGATCCACCCGCCTCGGCCTCCCAAAGTACTGGGATTACAGGCGTGAGCCACTGTGCCTGGCATAAACTAAATTTCTATGATATATGATATAGAAAGACAAGAATGAAACATCACCTTTGACACCTACATGAACCAGAAACAGTTAACAAAAGCAAATCTATGTCTTAATTATTAAACAAGATATTATTGACTTAAATTGCACCAAATGTTACAAAAAGGAACTAAAACAAACCTGTGAAAATTAGAGTATGGGAATTAATTAAGCTACAAGAAGGAATTAATGAGTTATAAACAGAAATAAGGTCTAGATTAAAACTGTAGTGAAGAGGTTTATAAAAATCAACAATAAAAGAGTCAACTTTAGATGCTAATAAAATGGAAATTTAATTTAAAAAATAGAGAGATAAAAATAACATTATATTATAGAAATGTATTCTAGTACATTTTAGTGAAGTAGGTATTTTCTTTAAACCTTTGACATAAGAAGTAAGAAACCTAAACAGAAATATAACCACAAAAAGACATGCTTTAAAAGAAACTTTAAAAAGAACATCAGGGAGTACAACTGAAGCAATTACCAAGTGTCTTAGTTTGAGCTGCTTTAACAAAAATTTCATGGGCTGATTTGCTTAAAAGACACATATTTCTCATGTTTTTGAAAGCTGGGAAGTTCTACATCAATGCACCAGCCTATTCAATTCAAAGAGGGCTCTTTTTCTGCTTTGCAGAAGGAAGCCTGCTTGTCATAGATAGAGAGAGTACTAGTCTCTTTTTCTTTTTACAAGGACAATCATCGTGGAATCTCCAGCCTGATGACTTCATCTAATTACCTAATTACCTTCCGCAGACCTAATTACCTAATTACCTTCCGCAGACCCCACTTTCTAATACACTTCCCCAACACCTTAGGGGTTAGGCTTCCTACATGAGAATTTTGGGGAAATAAAAACATTCAGTCCACAGCACAAAGTCAATTATTTATCACAAAAAGTCCTTTTCTTAAGAACAGTTTAGTCTTATGTTATAAAATATATTTTGAGCTAAGAAAATTATAGATTATGAATTAATTTTATGACAACAGTGTAACAGTAATGCCAGAAAACCCATATATAAATTAGAAAAGCATAGAATAAATATTTTCCTTTATTAATCAATAAAAACAGATTCATGGTAATCTTCTAGCATATTTAATATGCAGTATTTTTAAATTAAAATATACCAAGATTAAGTATGGTTTATTCTATAAAGGTAAACCTTATTAGGTATTGTGAAATTAATTAATTTATTTCAACAGAGCAATGGGCCACATAATTTTTTTCTTCAGACTTGAGAAAAGCTTGTGGAATGCATTTATACTTATCTAATATAATAAATAAAATATTCTTCAATGTAATAGACTATGCTATATCTACAGGTAATTTCCCAGCATGATTGCCACTAAAATACTAAAAATTAAGAATGTGTTTATTCACATTATTCAACAGTTTTATGAAAATCTTAGAATATGGTATATAAGAAGCTTCTATATCTAGAATTTATTATGTATATACTGAATATGTATTATTACATTGAATATGTAATATTGAATTTATAATTGCCTTTATAATATAATATTGAATTTTTAAATATATAATATATATTATTTAATATAATATATATTATTGATTATATATTATATCCATTTAATATGAATAGTATATATATTACATATATTTAATATATAGTACTGAATATATATTATTTGGTATACTTTAATATATATTTAATATACATATTCAAAATATATTTTTAATACAATTCAATAAGGTCTACATTAAAACTGTAGTGAAGATGTTTATAAAAACAATAAAAGAGTCAAGTTTAGTTGCTAATAAAATGGAAATTTAATTTTAAAATAAAGAGATAAAAATAACATTATATTGTAGAAATGTATCCTAATACATTTTAGTGAAGTAGGTATTTCTTAAAACTTGAAAAACTTAAAACTTGAAATATACCAAGATTAAATATTATTTATTCTATAAATAATTGTATTATATTTAAAATATATGTTGAATATATAGAGAATATATATAGTTAGAATATATGTTTTTGTGAATGTGTGTATACACACACACACACACACACACACACACGTGGCAAACAATCTCGCCTTACTGAAACGTGGAAAAAATATCCATGAGAATTTTTTGAAATTAGCCTCTTAGAAAGCATCTCAACACCATTAGTAATCGTGAAGTACAAATAACATTGAAAAAGAATAGCATTTTACACTGATTATTACAACAGAATTTCAAATCTGACAATAAAATTGAAATCTGGGGAGAGGCGCAATGGTAAGACCCTTATAACTTCTTATGCAAATGTAGTTTACACAACCATTTTGGAAAACTGAAATGTAGTATCTAATAAAGTTGAAATATACTGCATTGATGAACATGTAGATCCTACTGCTCACCAGACACAAAAAATGCTATTGACTTAAGTTAAAGAGTGCTTATTTTTTTCACAACTATCCAGGAATAAGCAGCCTAGAGTCTGGATGGCAAATTTTCTTAGTACTCTACGACTCCTCAGTAGAGGCCCATACCCTCATGTTCCAAGAGGTACAAGATACATAAAGCAACACATTGAAAACATTGGAGAACAGCCAATTTATCATGGCATTTTAGAAGGCAGCATCATATTTAACAAAATTTAACATTATTATCTTAGTGTTAACTCTGGCCCACATTCTAGAATTTAACATCATTTAAAGAAAATAATCCCCTTTTTAATGTAAAATAAGAAAATAGTACAATATGATATTCTATGTAAAATAATAAAAAAATAATACAATATGATATCCTATGAAGACTTATGAACTAAAATTTAGATTTAATTTCTCTTTTTTATATCATATGCACATATTCTTAATCACAAATATTATTAATTTGTTCTCTACCTCTCCATTTACATTTTGCTTTAATGTCTAGCAGTTTAGTGCTTTCCATTTTAAATTTCCCTTCAGTAATGTAATAATGGCAATATTAAAAATGCCAAGTCATGAACTTGGTTATATTAAATGTTCACTACATTAAAGAAATCAATTTCACATTTTTAATATAATTACAATATTAATTTTCCTGACTTTTATTTTACTATTAAATTATAGGCCTTCTGGTTTAGATGTTATTGCAGTTTGAATATTGTTATGTCCTGTATAATTAGTTATGTTACAGAGTAGGAACCATTGACTGTCTTCTTAATATCTAATTAACCATTTCTATTTGAACTATATTAGTATATATTCAAAATACATAGTTTCTATTTTTAGATCAAGAAGCTATTTGAAAATATACAATTCACACCCAATATATCTCCAGTTAGATCTTGATTTTTTGCATTAAATTCATTTATATCTTTTTTAATATTATCTAAACAGTGTGAAATATACATAACATTAGCATCATAATACTATTTTTTATAAATAGCATTTTAAAAAGTTAAAGGAATTTAGCAGTTGATTAAATATTATGTAAGATTAAATTGAGTGTATTCTACAAGATTTTATATCTCATTCATTAAATTAATACCAAAAGCACTTATAACTAATATATAATTTAATAGTATGTCTTTTTTTTTTAAAGCGAAATATCAATAGAAAAAGATTCTTCCTACACAGTCATAATTAATTGATTTTTGAAATCAGGTTTTTGAAAAATTTATTTTTCTTTTACTAAATGACTCTGTTCTAAAAAATGTTCTAGCATGACCATGTGGGAAAAAAAATTGTTTTTTTAAATGTCAAATAAACATTACTTATTAATAATATATAAAGGATTAATTTAAATATTTTGAAGCAGAACTTTATAAATCCCAAGCCTATCTTAAAATATGCTAAATATTGAGACTCTGGTGTATTTGGCTTTGTCTGGTGGACTGCTGGGGCTAAGTATAGCTGAAGATTTAGGTACATTTCCTATTGTGTAGAAAATACCAAACTCAATATCAAAATATCTGAGTTTTGATAGGGGTGAGAATAACCTCAATATGCCTGGCAGAGTGGCTCATGCCAGTAATTCCAGAACTTTGAGAGGCTTAAGTCAGAGGATCCCTTGAGACTGGGAGTTTGAGAACAGCCTGGGCGCATAGATTTGGTCCCTAAAAACAAGAAAGCAAACAAACACAGGAATAACCTCAATAAAGTCTAGCAATTGAAGAAAGCAAAGGTTCTTTATGGACTTAGAATTCATGTTTAAGGACAGTAGTGGAGCTACAATTATAATATTAAGCATGTCCATGTGACTATAATAATTGGGAAGTTCTTTAACACAAGAAAATTAGCATTGAGTACTTGTAAAGTGAAATTTAGACAGGAATAAACAATTGGCATTTTGTCACAAGTGAAACCCATACACATGCAAATGTATGTGTCTGTACATATGTGTGCATGTATGTATGCATATGTGTGTGCGTAGGTATTTACACATATATGTATATATATATATGTTCATATATACATATATATGTATGTATATACACACACATGTGATATCATTAAATTTTGGCTTAAATAATTCAAAGCCAGTTGGCTTGCAACGTAAGTGATGATTCCATTCTTTCATTGGTAGTGAGAAGTCAGACCTATATATGACTACTGTGATTGCAAATATCAGCTTGTGGGGGCAAGTGGCTCTTGGCCTTCATGGATCAAAAAATACCCAAAAAGAACATATTAATTAAAATAATCAAAGACAAAAAGAAAGGAAACAAACCATAAGATACAGTAGCTATGAATACTTGTTTATGAAAAAATTCTATGGAATCTCAAAAATAATTCTAAAATGTTGATGTTCTTGCAATAGAGAATAGGTTGGCAAGTTAAAGAAGTTATTTTTTCTTGTTATGCCCTCCCTCCCCCCATTCCATTACCCTAGTTATGGCCCCATTTTTCTTCAATGGAAATAAGAAAGTGTAAAAATCATAGCTTTAACTGTAAGTATATGAGCTAATGAAGTGTATTCTGTGTATACTGGGGATAGCGTATCAATATTAACCACTTCTAATATGCTTACCATTTGTTAATTATTTCATTTGTCATATATCTTTTCTTTTAACATACAAACAGGGATGGGAAATAATGTAATAGTTCGAAAGTTGGAAGTAAGACTTTTGCAATTGCTAAATGTCTTGAAATATTGTCTCATTAGGTAAGATCTGGAGAAACTATTCTGCTTAATTATACAAGGTAGAACAAGAGGAATATTTTATATCTGTGTCTGAGGTTTGGATGGCAGAATACTCTGACAATGTGTAATGTTTCTAATATAGGTTTGGTGTTTAAATTTATAGGAACTGTGAGAAAAATAAACTAAAATTTAAAGAATTATATTTAGGGAAGTGAAAATTCTGTGTGTGTGTAAAAGAAAGAAAGAAAAATTATTACAAAGAAAACCACGCTTAAACCAAGCTACAGAGAATTCCCAATGAAAACACTGTTGTGAGTTAGATCACAAACAATTATAAAAATACACTAGGAAAATATTTACTTTTGAGTGAGATTTGCAGGTTATAGAGTTTTAGATGATAAAACAGACTGATGGAATTTATGAAATAAGTAGATGTAAATAAGCTAAATAAGCAAAGATATTTAAAATGCGAAGTCCACAATAAAGACAAAATATTATAAAAATTAAATTTAAAAAAATGGAAAAGTTACTAATAAACACCAACTAAAAATCTTCCTGAAGTGTGTGTGTGTGTGTGTGTGTGTGTGTGTGTAAAGCTATACAAAAATAAGCACTAATGCATTGAGAGACATTATCTCCAGATAGTGGAATATATAATTTTATAGATGTATTTCTTTATATATTTTGATGTTCTAATTTTATGCAATCCAATGCTCTGTAATTGTAAAATCATATTAAAATATACATTAAAGAGAATTTAACTTTCGTGTGTTAGAGGTACAAAAAATGTACCTTTAGAAAAAAATTAAATGGAACTAAAATATCAGAAGAAAAATAACATATGAGACCAAAGAGAATGTAAGCATTTCTAAGTAGTGACGGACAGGAGCTAGAACATACCTGCTCATGAGAGCCAATTTTTCATATCTCTACTCAGCATTCAGAGAAGTAATGTTGGTGGCTTAAAATCTGCAGCAGTGGAAATATTTGCACCACATAATTTGAAATGTTACTTATCAGGGCTTTCATTTATTTGTTTATTTTTTGCAATAAAATAAAAATAACTTCGGGATCAGATGAAAGGTACAGAGATATCAATTTTGGTTTTAAAGTATCCCAACTTGTTCCAAGAAGTTCTGACATCCATTCTTCAGTGAAGACTAAATATGTGCCAAGTATGAACTTTAAAAACAAAACTATTTTCAATTTTTCAAGTGTATTAAAAAAGTCTGAACAATTTCTAAAAGTTCAGCCTTAGATACCTCAAAATGACTTAATGAAATTTTACTAACCTTTCCAAATATTGTACCTCAAAGCTGAGAGAAAAAATGAAATATTTTGACTTTTTGACTTATTTATCAAATAATTGAATCCAAAATATTAAACATTTTATACATAAACACTGAATTTGTTTTCATATTATTGACACTTTATAAATGGTTTATTAACTATTTAATCACATATCTTAATAAAAGATGGACAGAGGATCAATGCAGTAATTTGCACTGCAATTAAATCTTAAAATTAGTTATAAATAGAACATTTGTTAAGAATGGTATGATTTTTATTGCTATATATAATTTTGTGTTATATAAATAATAGGATTTAAAAATTACAGTCGTGTGTGACAGAATGATGTTTCAGTTGATGATGGACTACGTATGTAACAATAGTCTCAATGATACAGTGGAGTCAAAAAACTTATTTGGCCTACTATCATACCCATTGTAACATTATAAAGCAATTACTTAATTTTTATATAAATTTAATTGTAGCCTTAAGTGTATAATGCTTACAAAGTCTATAGAAGTATACAGTAGTGCCTTAGGCCCTTGTATTCACTCACCACTCAGTCACCAAGAGCAGTTTTCATTCTTGCAAATTTCATTCATGGTAAGCGCTCCAGACAGATGTTCCATTTTGTAAAATCACTGATACCATATTTTACTCTACTTGTCTTATGCTTAGGTATGTTTAAACACACAAATACTGATGGCAGCAGTGGCCAGTCTGGAGCAGCCACTGCGAATATGCCAGCTGCAGTGGGGAAGGTGCAGCCAGGGTTGCATGTTCTGCAGAGTCATAGGGAGCTGGGAAGAGGCAAGAGTCCTTCCCCCTACCAAGTTGGCAGGGCAGGAGCCCCATGCTCCTGGGCACAGCAGCAGCCACTGGGCTGCAGCTCCAGACCCCAGCATCACTGCAGTTTCAGAGGCCCAGAAAGCCCTTTGCCCTTGTTGCAGGTTTGAAAGTACCTGCTCCTGTTCCCTGGCCTCTTCCTATTCCCAGCGCCCACTCTGATTTCAAAGCAAAGTTATGGCTGAGCCCAGGCACATGGGGCCCTGGCTGTGTATGCATGTGCTCAGGGAAGCACCAACATGGCACCCCCCAGATGCCTCATCCTCCTTCAGACTTTGGGTGCCAACAAGTATGAGAGGAAGACCAGGGTGGGGTGGCTGAGAGTGGCTTGGCATGGGCCTGCAGGCACCCCTTGGAACAAACAGCCTGGGTGCCTGGATAGCATGTTGACTGTGGCAGAAGGCAGACAGGTTCCTGAGCAGAAAGGAGCAGGTTCCAGGTGAAACCCCACCTTTCATCCAGGGATGGCTTGAAGCCTAATGGCAGGCTGGGCTACCATTTCTGGGTGGAGTCCGTGCCTGGGGTAAGAACTTACAGTGCTTTTCCCAGCCTGCCCATGGCTGCACATGGACCAATCAGCATGCCCTTCCCTCCTTTCTGAGCCCGTAAACTCAGCCAAACTTGGACAATGTCAAGACTACCAGCTGGAGGAAGGAGCTAACCCACCACAGGTCTCCTATCTTCTGAGAGCTGGCTACTTGTCAGGATGGCCTGACTGTGGAAAGGAGCTACCCACTATGGGTCTCTTGAGAGCTGTTTTGTCACTCAGTGAAGCTCCTCTCCGTCTTGCTCACCTCCAGTTGTGCACATACCTCATTATTCCTGGACATTGGACAAAAACTCAGGACTTGCCAAATGTCAAGACTGAAAGAGCTGTAACACAAACAGGGCAGAAACATGCCCCCTGCTCAGCATGTTGTGGGCAACAAGAAGGAGAGAAGAGCTGCAGTTCTACTGGGCATCCAGACATTGGGGGTCCCCATGCCAGGGCTGTGACATTCTGAAAGACCACCTTTGGGGCTCCACAGTTCCTGGAGTCTTTGCAATTTTGGGCACCATTATGTTTCCCTTATTCAGATGCTGGTGTTTGCGGCGGAAGGGGCTTGTGGTATGTCTGGTCCAGTGTAGCCTTGCATGAAATTGATGCCCATGCTGGCACCCCTGGAGCTGCCTACCCAACCAAAGCTAGCACACCTGCAGTGGCCGGACCCCATGCTTCCTTGCTCATAACTCCTCACCGCTCTGCACCTGGCTCGCTGTTAGCTGGCATGGGATCCAGACCAGTAGCAGGAGCCAACCACAGCCTGCTGGACCAAGTGTGTGGAACAAGCCCAGTGGGTGCAAACAAAACCCAAGCAGAGGTGCCGCCAGCCACAGATTTAAAAACAATTAGAAAATTAGGACATGAAATATTTTTGTTTCACAGAAATAATTTTTTATTTATTAAGTCATATCTTCAAAACCTCAAGTAACTGAAGAAAATTAAATAAATGCCAGATCTATCTAATTTTAAAAAAGGTTTAATATTGATTAAACATTGTAATTCCATTAAAAATTCAAAAATGGTCAGATACTTCATTTAATGAGAACTACATATTTGATAACACAGTCAGAAATATCTATTTAATTTCTCCAAGTTCCTTACTTGGAGGTGAAATTTTAGATTTTGATTTACAAAACATTTGGAAAAAATATTCATTGCTATCTAGTCTTTAGTTCCAGGGCTTCCATCTTAGTCCTGACCAACTTCTGAAATTTTAATAACCTTAAGGCCAACCTGTCTGTCTTTAGACTATTCATGAGTCATTTTTTAAGCACTGTTAATGGAACTCTCCTAATTATGGGCCAACACTTACTGAATTTAGCACCTATAATTTGCATTTTACTTAGCTAGTGATGTGCTGGGCTAGACCTAACTGAATCACAGAGATAACTTTGACATTTTTTCCCATTTTCCTATTTGGTGACATAAAAGTGGGAACTCAAAATTGGTCATGCTGGGGAAATTAACACCACAGAAGTCAACAAATGGTACGAAAGGGAGCTTTCTGCCCACTTTCTGGTGAACTACTTCTTAAATATTCACTGTCACATCATTGCTTATAGCTCTTCATAAACTGATTCTACCACATTCACATCTCAAGGTGAAGATAATTTAGGATCTTGATATGTATTGTAATTTTTTTATTCTCTGTGACTTGGATAATAATACAATATTTCTTACAATTCTGCAGCCTCTTTGTTTTTGTCACATTCCTTTGCTGACTTTCTTTCACAAACCACAGTTCCTTCTTCCCCAGTATTTGTACCATTCTTTTCCCAGTCCAGAAGTTTAACATTTAAACTTACAAAGGTCTACATGTACATACTATTTCCTCATTATTTATCTATACCTATTAAAAGACATGACAAATGCTTTGAAGATAAAAAATAATAAGTCATTATCTTTTTTTCTGGACTCTAAATTACACTAGATATTTTGGTATATATGTGATAGTTATGATAAACTTTAAGCAAATTATGATAAATTCTAATATTTTAAGTTGGAATAAAATAAAAATAAAAAAATTGAGTGCCTATATATATATACACACACATATATGTGTTTGCATACTGACACATACACCATACACACACATACATAGCCTAATCTGGTATCCATGACAATACATTGGAAAGAGCTGAGATTTAATGATTAAAATACATTGAGTTTGAATCAGTATTCTATCGCATACTAAAATAAATGTTGAAGATAGTTCTGTTTTCTCTTTTGTGAAAAAAAAATACAATTGTAGGGCTAATAGGGTGGTTGTGAAGGACAAATGAAAGAATACACTTAGATATCTTATGTGCCTTAATACTATCTGGCACATGATCATTTCCAAATCATTTTTTTTTTTCATTTTCTCCATTCCTTTAACAATCGACAGTACAGTACATCACTTGATATAGTTTGGATGTGTGTCTGCACCCAAATCTCATGTGAAATTTTAATCCTCAATGTGGGAAGAGGACCTGGTGGGAGGTGATTGAATCATGACCGTAGACTATCCCATTCCTGTTCTCATGATAGTAGGTGAGTTCTCAGGAGTTCTGATTGTTTAAAGGTGTGTAGCACCTCCCCTTTCTCTCTCTTCCTCCTTCTCCAGCCATGTAAGACATGCTTACTTCCCCTTCACCTTCATGATATAAGTTTCCTGAGGCCTCTCCTACGGAACTGTTAGCCAATTAAATCTCTTTTCTTTATAAGTTACCCAGTTCCAGGTATTTCTTTGTAAAAGTGTGAACGAACTAATACATCACCCTTCAATAACATAAAAATGCAATTTTTAAAAATCAGCTTTTTGAAAAATTATTAAAGAAACTTAAACATTTTCTAGCCTGTCACTTTATCTCTCTCACCATTAAGCATTTGGTTATGTTAGCAGTAATCCTGTCTTTTTCCATCTCCACTATCTCCATCATGTATAGACATGAAAGATGTTACTTTTTTATAAACAGATTCAAAAGAGGAAACAGGTGAAAACAGCCTGTCATTATTGTGAACATAGGAATCTAGAAGTGATAATTAACAAATAGTATGGTCCAGATATACATGTGTATTTCTAATGACATGTGCTAACAAGAAATCTTATATAGAATGCATTGAATTCAACCTCATGTTATGATCAGTTCTTCAAAACTATTGCTGTTATGTAGACTTACATTATCATTGTCAGCAGCTCAACAATTCAGAGCATTTTCACATATTAAAATCTTTGTTATTTATTACAGCTTCTTTGTGAATAATATAATTGTTTTTCTTATAAGAAAAAAAATTGGTGCATCAGAGCTTCAAAGGTGCAAATAGCTAAGAACTTAAGAACTAAAATATCTTTTCTTTCACTGTTTTGCCTTGATATTTATTTTAAGAATTCAGGTTTCAAGTGTATAATTGATCTCTACTTCTTTTCACATAACCAATTTTGATTTGTACAAAGAGCCCATTCAAATTCTACATATACATACTGACATCAATTGCTAATGGATATTCTCTGCATATCCTTGGCACAATGACAATTTAATTTTCACAGCGGCAAGCAAATACCTAAGCTTGTCATACAAACATCCAGGCTTCTCATCAGCTAGTTCTTTGGGGTTGGGACATATTAGGGAAACAACATTTTATCTTGCATACCAGATGCTGTCTCTTACAGAAATATGACAGCATCATTTCTTAAACTCAAAAGGCAGGTCAAGGTCCCAAAATATCATCTAGCTCTATATTAATTTTAGTAAATGTTTTCCTTTTAACTGCAGAACCTTAAATGATTAATCAATCTTCAAGTGATTACATTGGAATGCTGTCACCTGATATAGATGATAGGTCATCATAGCTGAATGAGGGAAAGAGGAGATTGCATTCAGAACATTTCCACTGGGGATATAGATATTTATCTGAGCTTCGTACTCTGGCCTCAAGGGGGCCTTTGCCTCTATTCTTTTTTTATGTTTATTTTGATAACAATGCAATGAAATGCATTTAAATGATACAGATAAATGATAAAGATTCTTCTAAATAGGTATTCTAAATATCATTCTCAAGTATATTGGAGTAAAATTTTAAATCTGAAATACCTTGAATCCCCTGAGACAAATCCAAATTTGTATGAAAGTTCAGATGTTAGGCTTCTTCTAACTTAGATAAAAGTGCTTCTACTAGGAAAGTTGTAGCAGCAAATAGAAATGTTTCCAAGACAAAGGCATCTTGAAAAATATTTTTGCATGTGAGGAATTAAAACCTTGTCTTTTCACCAAGAATTTATTTTATAGATTTATTTTACTCATCTTTATTTTTTTAGATCACCTACAAAAAATGATATCAGAAGTAACCTTAGTGACAGCTCATGTTGTTTTTCACCACAAAAGCAAATATTTTGAGCATCATGATGTTCCAGAACATGACAGAAAAAAACTGGTTTTGATCAAGTTTTTTTTGAAGAAGAAAACAAATTATTTTCCAAACAAACAACTTAAATCAAAACTTTGAGTAACCTTCTATATCTTTTCAAAACTTGAATGTAGAAAATTTGACAAGTTACAAATGATGTTGCCATCAATACAGTTATGAGTTAAATGTACATATTATATGTCAGAGTAATCAGAAATACAAATATGAGTTTATTTGGCATGATTTGTGAAGTATTTAGGGATAGACACTTTTATTTTTTAAAAAATTGCCAGTAACCATTGTGGGAATATATCTCTGGACAAATCTTACTCCAACATTGAGATATGTCTCAAGATGGCTATTTATTGATGCTCCCCTGGGTATTGAGCCCTGCGGTATCCCAGTCACTGCACTGCACCAGGTGATGCAGCTATGAAGTTGTAAACAAATGATGTTTCTGCCCTTTTAGAGTTTTCTTTCTATTGGAGATGAGTAGATAATTTAAAAATAAAATAAATACATATTTTGTGACATAATTTTAAGTGCTGTTGAGTAACATGAGTTAACAAGACATGCAGTGTCATGTCAGATTTTTAATTTATATAGGGTGATGCAGGAGAAGATACTGATTAGATGGCAATTCAAGAGAGATAATAAATTAAGAGTGAGCCTTGTGATAACTGGAGGGAGCACACATAAGGCAAAAGAATTCCTTCTAAGAAAGAGCCAAGAGGCCCGTTGTAGCTTGAAGAAAAAGAACATAGATGAAAGAGGTAGAAAATGAGGTCAGAGAAATAGCCAGGGTCCAGACAATATGTGTTCCTGTGCTCTATTGTAAGGCCATAGGTCTATGTGACAGAAATGATACTGTATGCTATTAGACATCCTAGTGTGGAATTTACTCCAGGTCCAAAATTACAACAACAAAAACGATCATTGTAAGCAAAGAATCAAGCTCGCTTTAGGGGAACATTATTAAATTCTTATAATCTTTGATGTCAGAACAGCCTTCTTGTTTTGGTGGATGTGGAATGGCCAGTATTAACACAGGCCAACTGTCTGCTATAACAGTAGCAGTGTGAGCACTTACAGCAAGCATTACAAATGAGCTGGGTGGGTAGGGGATAGGCAGCAGGTTAAAGATAGGATGTGTCTCTGCCAGGGTAAGGAAGAATAAAGAATCTCAGAGACTTATTGAACTGGAATCTAGAGACAACATGTTCTTAAGGCTTAAGCTGTACCTTTACAAGTAGCATGATAAAGGACAACAGAATCTCATTAATTTCATCACCATTGCAAATACCGTTCAACTTTACTTTTCTATTAGCTTTGTCCTGGATTGAGAAATATTTAACTCCAGCTGGTAATTTTTCATGAATAGCTCACCTTAATATGAAAATGAATTATAGCTATGGCTTGGGAAGAGGAAAATTGTTTTTGCTAGAAATAATGCCCCAACACACAGGAAAATACTACTAATATAGACAGCAGCAATGTCAGAAGGCAGAGTGTTCTTTGACTGTTAAGGGACTCCTTCCAAACTGGCCTATTCACTGAGAATCGCTTCTCAGTTTCTATGATACCAGCCTTTCCCATATCCCTTTTTACATTACCATTTTTGGTGTCCTCCTATCTATTTTCTATTTATGATTTCTATTGTAATTTTATTTTAGTATGATCCCTGCTGCTAGATGTTTCTGGTATAGATTGCCTATTCCTTCCAGGAATGTGCTAGATTTTATCCAGGAAATCTCATAAAAGATTTCAATAATGGCAATTCAGTAGTTTTCAAAACAGAAATAAGAATATTTATAGATTAATTTTTTTCTTCTACATCTAGGTCAAATTCAGTCAATTGAGTTTAAGAAAGAAACATGGGGCCGGGCACGGTGGCTCAAGCCTGTAATTTCAGCACTTTGGGAGGCCGAGGCGGGCATATTGCCTGAGGTCAGGAGTTCAAGACCAGCCTGGCCAATGTGGTGAAACCCTGTCTCTACCAAAAATACAAAAATTAGCTGAGTATGGTGGTGCATGCCTGTAACCCCAGTTACTTAGGAGGCTGAGGATGGAGAATCTCTTGAACAAGGGAGGTGGAGTTTGCAGTGAGCCAAAATTCTGCCACTGCACTCCAGTCTGGGCAGCAGAGCAAGAGACTCTGTCTAAAAAATAAATAAATGAATAAATAAAATATATATTTAATTGAAAAATAATAAAGAAGTATGGAAGAGAATTACAAATGTCTTTTATAAATGATTCATTCAGAATCCTGCACATGTTCTGCTATAACATTTTTATAATGTCATCAAGGTCTAACAGCTACCTCTGTGGATAAAGTTCAAAATTATCATTGTATTATTTTTTATAAAATTATATTACATACAATTTCAAACTTCAATAGGATATTCTAGAAAATATTTACATTCCCCTCCTCTTCACATTTCCTTTTTATCCTTTACTAAGGTCGACACAAAAATGATAGAAATAAGCCTTAGTTGATAAAGTCTTTCATACATATATTTTATCAATTTATATTAAAGCAGAATAATGACTGACATCTTTTGGAGTTGGGAGGGTAAAACCTAACTATTGTAAAAGTAGTGCTATTGTACATTAGAATCATATGAGTTTACCACCTTTGACCTACATAAACTAATTTTATACAATTAAATCAACATAGAATAAAACGATGTAATATCAGTCTTATGCCTTTCAGTCTGGAATCCTATTTAGCATAATAAGATGCTTTCATTAACTACTAATACAGGAATTTTTAGTCAGAATTATCTTTCAAAGGAATCTTACCTCCAAGACCAATACATATATGTGACAGGTAAATGAAGACCTGCTGCAGTTCTCACAAAAGAGAAATCCTAGAGCTTTAACTGACAGAATTTCCTCTTTCTGTTTACTTAGTAATCGCAGAAATGGCTGAGGGAAGGCAACTTAAAATAATTTCTCTAGTACTTTAAACTCATTTTACAAACAATAAGTGAAATCCACGGGATAAACTGACTAGAACAGATGTATAAAATATATAAATGGTTGACTCAAAATAAAATGTAAGCCATTATAATTTATACACTAAATGTCTCAAAAGCATCTCACAGGCAGTCAGATTTTTTTTCTCTTATCTATAAATTTACATATCAGAATGCCAGGATGGAAAAATGCCCTTGAAAGATTATGCAGTCGGTTATGATTTGCACAGTGCATTCTCATGTGGCAATTTTTCAGTGTTTGAGTCTACCACCTGCTTATTTTTATTATTATTTTTTTAACTTGGCAGTGATAAGTGGATGGTTTTGGAAGACATATTATGATTGTACAGAATGTTATTTCGTGGTAAACTAAAGTTAATCATTGCAGAAGTGTGTCGCCAAAGTTGTTTGAGAAATAATTGGTTAATATCACTACAAATTATTGTCCAAGTCTTGGAATCTTGAGAACAATTAGATTAGAAGAAGGCATCAATATATTTTCCAATTAATTCCCTCAGAAGTGAGAAGTTTAAAAGAGAGCAAGGTTATCATTTAAACTCAATCTGGGCATAGTATCAATTAACTTGGAATACAGAATTATAACATAACTCTAAAGAAGTTCAAAGAAAGAGAAATAGACTTGGCTTCTAATCAAAGGAGCTATCCTCTAAACTCTTAAACATACATAGTTTACTATATTAATATTCTGCTTGTATTAAAACAAAATGGCAAAATTTTGCTGAGTCTCTGAAGAGCTAACAAGCCAAAAACCTGGAAGTCATCCACATTATTTTCTCTCCTTCATTTCAAACCCCTTTCCCTTTTCAGGCAGTTTGTGTGATCTAGACTTTGTGCCAAGTAGTAGAATACATGTCCAAGCCACATTCCCACACTCATGTTCACTGCAACAAATCTGATTCCTCTATTACTTCTTCGTTGAGTTTAAATATGTCTAAATTTATAAGAGAAAATACGAGTGAAGAGAGAATACAATACAGAATTCCAAATATAATAAATGATTTGTCCTGTAATTTAGTATATGACATTTATTTATCTCTCTAGTATATCAGCTACATAGGGAATGCTGTGTCTGTGAAATTCCCTAATAACATAACATTTTGCCTTGCACAAGTGAATTCTAAACATATTTGGATAATAATTAAGCATTTACTAGGAAATATGCCACAAATACTTTAAGTACCCTGTGCTTTTTCAAGCATTTTTCTGTCTAAACAATTTTTTGCTCATGCAAATCAAAGAAACAATCATCAAGAAAATGTTGGTGGTCAACCAAGCAAATATTATTTATGAAGAGATTCAAATTTAAGCATCTTTTGTTTAAAATCATTATCTGTGCACTGCATAGTCCTCTGAAAACAGTGATACCTTCTGTAGCTGTCTCTTTGTGATCAACCCCCTCCAAAGATTTTGTTGCAGTGGCCTCCACACAGTTTGGTACTGGGGTCCTCTCACCTGACAGGCCGTCATCCTGTTTGTCAGGACACTTTTATGGCTTAACCCTTACCACTTTTGCTTCCTTCAGGAAAAACCCAAAGGCTATCTGTTCATCTGCTTCCTTCTCTCTTTCCTTTGCTTTTGGCTTGAGCCAGTGTCCAGCATTACAGAGGAAAGACAGGTATCAGCTGCCCCCATACACTGGGGCAGTGTTTTTCAAATTCTACATGGAGGAAATAACTAAATTATTTTCTCTTGTATTAAATTTCAAGGATTACAAACTATATTTATGTAAAATGCAATGAACATAAATTACTAGAAAGATGAAAAGAAAACAAAAAGTATTAATATAATCCTTATTTCTTATTACAATTAGACACAACAGACATTCTCAAATTGCCAATATTTACGTTCAGTGTCTCTACTATTTAAGCAGTTCAGGGACCACCCTTTGGGTAGCATTGCTCTAGGAGGCAAATGTCAGGTCCTCCTGTGAACCTTTTGAATATACTACAGTGGGCTGATAGAACTCTGCAGAGTAGAAAGCATCAAACCTAGAGGTGAGATGACAGTGACCCTCTTTTTGTCCTCATTCTCTATGGGTGCTTCTCATCCCCAGTCCCTACTTCATGAAAGCATATCCCACTTAGTTGAAAGCTCTGTATTTTGATGACTCTAATTCTCTTTTTGAAGTCCTGGTCTTTTATGAGTTGGAAGTGTAATGCGGGGTAGTGCAGCTATCATTTAGAAAATTTGGCATGCATTGTTCTAGCAGCTTTTTGTAAAATGATGTTTCTTATCAATTTTCTCCAATTTGGGGCTTCTACAAAAGTCACAAAACTAAAATCACATTCACTGTCCTGTTATATTAGTATAAAATTAAAATGGTTTAAAAGCCATCTTACCTCTCCCCTCAACATATCTTTAGCTAATCTAAACATTTGGTTAGTTAAATACAATTTTTTAAAAAAGAAAATCATAAGTGATTAATAAATGCCTAAAACTTTTACTTAAATTTGGAACATATGTGTAAACTCTTTTATTTCTTTGACACATTGTCAAGGCCTTTCCTTTGATTATACGTCAACTGAACATTATTTCCTACCTTCATTTTCCCTGACATTCAACCCTATCATTTATCTAAAGTATCCAATTACTATAAGAATCACAAGGTTTGGAAACTAAATTTCACCTGAGTTTCCAAGTTAAAACTCCACCTGTAGAAGCAAGAGTGTATTGGAATCTAAAGAAAGGTTTAGTTGTCCAAAGGTCTGTGTATCAGTGTTCTCTGAGTATCATAATATTGTTCTCAAGAGAACTGATAGTTTTACAAGGGGCTTTTCTCCCTTTGGTTGGCATCTCTCCTTCCTGCTGCTCTGTGAAGAAGGTGTCTTTTTCCCCTTTGCCTTCTGCCATGATTGTAAGTTTCCTGAGGCCTTCCCAGCCATGTGGAATTGAGTCAATTAAACCTCTTTTCTTTATAAATTACCCACTCTTGGGTATTTCTTCATAGCATCATGAGAACAGATTAGTGTAGTAGTCCATCTTGGCAGGGAATATTTTCAAAGCTGCCATCTTAGCTGTGCCTTCAAAGGCTACTGAAATGCTATATTAGGCTGGGTTATGAATGTCATGGTTGTGAGCCCATTGCTCCATCTTCTTTGATAGATATGATCCCTTATCCTGAAATATTGTGATTTGGTATATTTGTCAGGAGATCAAATACTGTAGTCCTTTGAGTAGTAGTGCTGGCTAAGAAGACACACCCATAACCACAATGTATGCAAATTCCAGTCAAGATGAATATCCACAGCTTCCAAGGGAGAAGTGGTTACTAAAATAAACTTTCCACCAGCTACTGGTTGTCTTCAAGAGAAGTGATGCCTGATCAGGGATTCGGTGTTGGTCTCTATTACTGACAATGGTACTGTCAGCAGCTGCAGTAGTTAGGCCTTGGTGAATAGAGTACTTAATAGCCTGCCCTTGCCTCACCTTTTTCCCTGCCTACATGACACCTCAGTTCATGCTCATTATACCAGAATGGAGATGGCTTATGAAAAAGGCTAATGTCAAAAAATAAAAATTTAAAAACAAGTACAGGCCAGGTGTGGTGGCTTGCACCTGTAATCTCAGCCCTTTGGGAGACTTAGGCAGGCAGTTCACCTGAGTTCTGGAGTTCAAGACCAGGGTGGCCAACAGGGCAAAACCCCATCTCTACTAGGAATACAAAAATTAGCTAGGTGTGGTAGCACATGCCTGAAATCTCAGGTACCCAAGAGGCTGAGGCAGTCAAATTGCTTGAACCTGGCAGCAGAGTTTCCACTGAGCCAAGATCTTGCCACTGCACTCCAGCCTGGACAACACAGCGAGACTCCATCTCAAAAAAAGAAAAAAAAAGTATGTATTACTACTTGATTGTCTGATACCTCATTCAGGATGAATGATCTTTGATAAACATTAACATGCAGTACAAGATCTTCACATCTTACATTCACTCCCATTGATGCATTTACAAGCTTCTTTCACAGGCCTCAAATCTTTCTCCTTTATGGCCTCTAACTAGCTAACCAAATTGTTTGCCACCCCCTATGAATATATATATATATATATTTAACTAGGCCACTTCCCTTTCCACACCCAGTAGATGATCATGTGCAACTGTTGAAGCCTGACCCAAGAAGAGGGTTGTTTTTTTCTAAACTGCAGAGCAACCCTACAGTAGGGCTACCGTTTAATCAAAGTCATTTTTTGGCTTTCAAGCACATACCTATTCGACTCATTTGAGAATCAACTCATCAGTTTATCTCTTCCATTAGCTAAGCATAAGAGACCCATCCATCTGTTAAGACGTATGAACTGAAAGAGAGGCATCAATGCAAAAGTGATAATGTGGTGGTTAGAGTTTTAACGTACACAGCTTACATGTGCCATTTGGCCTTAATTGTGCCTGATCTCACATATATGCATCTTCCAACAGATTAATGTGAGCCTACCCAACTTTCTAAATTCATGCATATAATTCACATAGGCAATTCTGCCTATGTGGTTATAATACATCCTATGGTGAGATGCCCTATTCCACCAGGATCCAGTAGCTGGCCCAGAACTCTTATATGAGTATTATATAGTTCCCTACAGACACTTTTAATAGAGAAATTTTCAAACTTTTTAACTTAGAAACTCTTTACCTTCTTAAAAATCTTCAAGAATACAAAAGAATTTGTGTTTATGTGGATGATGTAGATACAGGCATATACATATAGATGTAGATGTAGGTATGTTCCTTGTATTAGAATTTAAAATTAAGAAATTTAAAAAACATTTATTAGATAAATAATTTAAAATAATGATAAGCTTATTACATGTTACCACAAATAATGGGTTTATGGAAAATAACCGTACTTTCCAAAAAAATTTAATAATATGAGGGGCATTGTTTCACATTTTTGCAAATATTTTTATCTGGCTTATTAGATGATAGTTGGATTCTTGTATCAGCTACTATATCAGTCTGTTGTTATATAATATCTTGATTAAAGGATATGAGAAATATTTAGTCTCACAAGATGTAGTTCAAAAAGGAAGAATATTTCAGTGGTCTTTTCATATAATTTTGGATATTCTGCTTTGATACTGTACTGAAATCTAAGTTGCAATAAAGACCATGATGCAATGTTAATGACATTCTATGCATGGTTCTATAATGTTATGCATTGAGCTCTTAGAAAATAATAATTAAATGAGTTATTCAATGAGATCCTTCAACTGTTGAGACATCCCATTATGCAATATAAAAAATTCACATTAATTCATATCACCATTGATCTCACTGGAAAATTTTTGAACTCTTAAGAAGTTATCAAGTTTATAGTTTCAGATACAAATTTCACAAAACTCTAATTTTCCTTTGAGCTCTCAGTTGTTATCATGATTGGTAGTAAGTAATGCTATATATCTCTGTTTTGGCACCAGTACCATGCTGTTTTGATTACTGTAGCCTTGTAGTATAGTTTAAAGTCCGGTAGTGTGATGCCTCCCACTTTGTTCTTTTTGCTTAGAATTGACTTGGCTATGTGGGCTCTCTTTTAGTTCCCTATGAAGTTTAAGGTGGTTTTTTTCCAGTTCTGTGAAGAAGGTCATTGGTAGCTTGATGGGGATAGTGTTGAATCTGTAAATTACTTTGGGCAGTATGGCCATTTTCACGATATTGATTATTCCTAACCATGAACATGGAATGTTTCTCCATCTATTTGTGTCCTCTCTTAATTCATTGAGCAGTGGTTTGTAGTTCTCCTTGAAGAGGTCCTTTACGTTCCTTGTTAGTTGTATTCCTACGTATTTTATTCTCTTTGTAGCAATTGTGAATGGCAGTTCATTCTTGATTTGGCTCTCTTTAAGTCTGTTATTGGTGTATAGGAATGCTTGTGATTTTTGCACATTGATTTTGTATCCTGAGATTTGCTGAAGTTGCTTATCAGTTTCAGGAGATTTTGGGCTGAGATGATGGGGTCTTCTAGATATACAATCATGTCGTCTGCAAATAGAGCCAATTTGACTTCTTCCTTTCCTATTGAATTTGAATACCCTTTATTTCTTTTTTTTTTTTTTTGCCTGATTGCTCTGGCTGGAACTTCCAATACTATATTGAATAGGAGTGGTGAGAGAGGGCATCCTTGTCTAGTGCCAGATTTCAAAGGGAATGCTTCCAGTTTTTGCCCATCCTGTATGATATTGGCTGTTGGTTTGTCATAAATAGCTTTTATTATTTTGAGATACATTCCCTCAATACCTATTTTATTGAGGGTTCTTAGCACAAATGGCTGTTGAATTTTGTCAAAGGCCTTCTCTGCATCAATTGAGATAATCATGTGGTTTTTGTCTTTGATTCAGTTTACGTGGTGAATTACATTTATAGACTTGCGTATGTTGAACCAGACTTGCATCCTCGGAATGAAGCCTACTTGATCATGGTGGATAAGCTTTTTGATGTGCTGTTGCAATCGGTTTGCCAGTATTTTATTGAAGATTTTTGCATCTATGTTCATCATGGATATTGGCCTGAAGTTTTCTTTTCTTGCTGAGTCTCTGCCAGG